>NCSK02000121.1:0-93041 GCA_002276475.2 Chlorociboria aeruginascens | reverse complement strand
CGAGCGCCATTATCCCCATGTTTCTTCTATATACCAACTAATGCATGCCCCATACCGATGAACGAATGTCAACACAAACCAAACAATGAATGGACCGAGCAGATCTGACCCCCCCCCCCCCCCCCGTGAATGCTCACAAAACTCCCATTGATGACCAGAACCCCTTGGATAGCGCCGTACTCCCTATCCTTTTCGCACATACGTAAAATCGAAACTAATGACTACCCCCCCCTCGCTCTCAGCTATGTTCCCCTAATTCCCCCAATAGTTTGATTTCTGTAACATGGACATGTTGACCGTCCCATTACTGGGGATATTTTGTGAGGTCTGAAGACCATTCAGCGTTGATGCCGTGTATACGTCCGCGTAGAAAGAATTCTGATGGAAGTTCGGGGGCTGTTGGGTCATGTTGCTCAGATATTGACCTTCATTCATCAGCTCCGTAGGGTTGGAGCCATCTCTGAAAAGGGTGAAGCAGTTGGGTTGCATGGGTGAGTTGCCGTTGAAGGGAGAGACGGTGCTATAGGGGGAATCGGGGAAGGCATCGCCGTCGGGCGAGAAGTCAGAGCTTTCGTTAGATTTCATGCTTTCCGAAATCGCTCGGATGTTGAGAGGGGAGATATTCTGAGGGAATCCTGGGGGTCTTTCATTAACCGGGGCTTCTTCCTTGAATGCCGTCATCAACTCGGCGCCCCCTTCATCCGGTTCAGTCCCACTACTACTTTCTCGTTCTGTACGTGCGAGAGAAGGCGTGGAGGAGTGATCTGAGTATTTCCGCTCACTCGTCTCGGACCGTCCGCTAGCCTCTGCAGCTTTCAACCGAGCAAACATATCATCAAAGCCCCGATCTGGATCGGGGAGGGTGAATGGATACTCGGCCGAAGGTCGGATACAGCCCAGGGCATCAGCAATATCATGGACTGCTGGTAGGCCCCGGTCGTTGATCGACGGCTCCTCCAACGTCCATGGTTCATTATTTCGGATCATGTTATATAATTTGGCCACTGTAGAGTCGAGGGCGAAAACGGTGTTCTCTAAAACCTCCGCATAGCTACGCCGGATTAGCCTTGACCAAACACATGTCATTCATAATTGGCCCCGTGGAGGTAAGTACGAACCCTCTCGGCGTCTGCTTATATTCCGTCTTCTTCCTATTCCCAGCTGTGCAGATCAAGCCATCATCTTTACATCGCTTGCAAGGTGATTCTCCGTCGCACTTCAAACCCAAGTTAGTGAGATAGATTATAAATCATGGAGAAGCCAGAGCATACTTTTGTCTTCTTCATCCGACACCTCTCACATGCCTTCCATACTCTTTTGTGTCGACCATCAACTAGCGAAGGACTCTCTGGTGTTGAACTCGATCGTTTTAAGCCTGCTCTACCCGGGGGCGGTTTGCTCACCCGGTTGGGGTGGGACCTGGAGCTCTCTCCGTTGGGTGGTGGGGGTGTCCTCATGGTAGAGTTGATTGATGTTTGCCGACTCATTTACTTCTTCTCTGTCTTTGTTCTTTTATTTCTCTCTCTCTTTTTTTTTCTTCTTGATACTTTTTGCTAGCAGGGCGGGATTTGTTTTTTTTTTTTTTTCTTTTTTTTTTTTTTTTTTTCCCCTACGACAGATATGATCTGCTATGATACCAGGGACTGGCGTTCTCCCCCCCCCCCCTTTTTTTTTCTCGCGCGCGAATGAAATACTTGCTTGCTTCCTTACTTACACATTGATACATGAAATGAATTATGAAAATTGGCGTTAGAAAGGGTTGGTTGGCTTTTCTGAGAGGGGTGGGGTGGGGCGAAGGCTTGGGATGGAATGGAAAGGGGGAGTAAGGAGTAGATAGATATACCCGGATTGAACGTGAATGTGACTTGAGAAATTGAGAAAGGTGGGGTGAGAGTGTGAAAGGGGAGTGTGTAAGAGAGTAAAAAGGGTAACTCATACAATAGTTACATAGATAAAATAAAATTCTAAAGAAATAGAAACATTAAAGAAAGAAATAAGACTGCTGGTGTGAGTTCGGTTCAATCTCGATTCCGCTTTGGGACAGCGGTGGCAGCTGGCAATATTCAGTTATATCTTCCGCCGAAGTTTTAGGCCAAGGAAAGACATATGCTTATGCCTACGCCTACGCCTACGCCTACACCACGCAGCTGGGGGCCTTTTATGAAGAGCTGATCGTGGAGGTTGAGGGTATGCAGGCTGATCGTCAGAAGTGGAAGTTGAATCCTAGGTGAAGACTTGATTGGTTGTTACGGGTGACTAAATAAGTCGCTGGACAGCCGCACAACAAGGTCAGACCAACCAGCTTCGTTGCAATTTCTAGCTGACTATAATACAAACAACCCCTCATCTCACCCAGTCCACTGGCCACTTTGCATACCATCGCTCAGCCTTTCCAGACTCCACCGTCCACGGGTCAGGGTACCATCCGTCAGCATACTGAGCCGTAGCAGAGCCACCGCCGCTGCCAGTTTTACCGGCTGCAATGCTTGAGGAAGAGCCTCTGTCTATGTCCCGTGATCGCGCGTCGTTTCCTTCGGAGTCACCCTCATCTCGCCGCTGCTCCTCCAGTCTCTGTCGCTCATCCTGCTGCCGCTGCTGCTCGGCGATGATGTTCTCCTAGGCCAAGGTCTTGGGCAAGGGGCGATAGAACCTGATGTCACCGTCCTAGTAGACAGAGTGATAGGGTAATTGGCCGGTTGCCCCGTCCACTGGTATTGCGTATACTGCTGACGCTGGGGGCATCGATGTGGACGGTCTGTTCTGTCTGTTGGTTGTAGCGAGTACTAGGTGCGGCTTGTCGCGACGGGTGCCGTGCGTGGTTGGGGTGGATGTTTCCCCTAAGCAAGCCGTTAGCTTTGGGAGACAGTCATCCCGGCGGCTCGGTGGGTAGTATATACCAATCTCATCCTTTCGGATTCGCTCACCATGTAGCATCCTGCACACGACGTTGATCTGTCTCTTCACGCAATGCCATCTTGTGAGCGCAGGTTATCCCATGCCACCATAGAGTCAGATCCTGAATCCAGCTCGTGGAAGTACCTGCCGTTCGAGCTGGGGGAATGTGAAGACCTTGAGTACTATGAGCCGGGTGGTTTCCATCCGGTACACCTCGGTGATGTGTACGATAGTCAATACCAAGTCGTCCACAAGCTCTGGGTCGGCGGTTTCTCTACCGTCTGGCTTGCTTGAGACGCCCTCGCGAACCGGTGGGTCGCTTTGAAGATCGTCGTCGTCAGAGAGTCGCTTACGTACTGTACTATGACCGTGATCGCGAGCCACCCTAGCATCGCCAGGTCCCGTTTGTTTGCCGTCGTCGACTGGTAGTTATGGATCGACGGTCCAGATGGGCGACACTTTTGTCTCGTGTTTCCGGTTCTAGGCTCGGACTTGTCTAACTTTCTAAGGGCATCTACTCGACATTAAAACTAGCGTTTGCCAGGGAGGTGCGTCTCCAGACCGCCCAGGCTCTTGCGCAGTCCCATTCGAACGGGCTATGCCACAGAGATAAGTCGAGTCACCAGCAAAGTAGGTGGCGCCAGAAGTCGCAGTCAGACAGCCCGCAAGCCAGCATCAGACATCTGGGCTCTGGGCTGCGCCATCTTTAGGATCCGGTCTTGCGATGACCTCTTCTTTGACTACGATACTGACAGCCCTGCCGACGCGCTTAGGCAGATTGTTAAAGCCGTAGGCGAGCTGCCCGAGAATTGGAGGCACACGAAGTTCGACAAGGAGGGGTTCGCCGTCGTAGACGGAGAGGGGGGTGAGCTATTCTGGAGTTTGGAAGAGACATGGCCGTTGAAGGATCAAGTACGGGGCATCGTGGATGAGCCACCTGGTTTTGTTCATAAATCGTTGGGTGAGGCTGTTAAGGCCATGGATGGGGGGCCGGAAGCTGCAATATTCGACGATAATGCCGCGCTCAGGTAGCCCTACACGGTCACGTTAAGCTTGACGGTGTGGAAGCCATCAGCGGCTTGTTGTTGCTGGGACTTACTTTACGGCGAACTCGGTTGAGGAGGATGACATGCGCGAGGCGTTTCCGAGGATATCGGAACCCGGGGCGTCATTGCTGGTCTACTTCTGATCCAAGGTCTTCATGTACGATCCAGCAAGGCGCCTTAAAGCGGAAGAGTTGGTTACGCACCCTTGGTTTCATCTGGCTGTGGGCTCTGGATAGGGGCTCGATTTAGGACGTCTCGGTAACCATTTCAGGCCATTTCGGTTGCGAGCCGTACGAATGATCGAGTAATAAACTATGCTCACCTTGGGGGGGACGCTAAGGCCTCCTCCGAACATTAGGAAAGGTCTATCTTATTGGAAAAAGAGATACAAAGTTGCCTTTTCTCCCAGGGATGCAGCACGCCGAAGCTGCATTCTTCTATACATGCTTAAAACCTTGACGGTGGTTACAGTGCGGGCTCTAGTAGCCCATCAGGATAGCGCGACTTTTCGCCGCTATAATGGAGACCCTTCGTAACGGTGAAGCAAAATGGTCAAGCAGGCCTGTTTTCCCGTATATCCCGACAAAGACATTCAATATTTAATTCTAGCGAAAACCCAAAAGATTGTTTTATTGCAAAATGTTTTATTTTATTGCTTTGGTTTAGAATGTAAAATAATTGCCTTAATTAATATTGTACAAATATATATATATATATATATGTATATAACTCTTGGTCACTCATTTCCTTGCTTGCCAACCACCAAGAACGCCCACGCCGTCGCCCAGGTAGCCCATCTCATTTTATCGTATCGTATCATATCATATCCATTCCATCTGAAATGCAAAACATGCTAGTACAGTGTAGCCTAAAAAAACAACAAAAAAAACCCACAGCAGAAAAAGAAAAAAGAGGAAAAGGTCTATAAATCACCTGTCGAAAAAGAGAGAAAAAAATCTAAGAGGGAAACTTTGGCTTTTGGGAAAGTGGAACGAAATTTGAGAAGTAGAACGTAACGTATACATGGGGACAGGTATCGGATCAAGTGACGGTCACGCCGCTGGAAGATAATTCTTGTGGTCTCCAGGTCTCCTCCTGTCTCGTGCCGGGAGGCAACCATGCGGAGGAATTGTTTCTTGATCTATCGGCCCTCGCCGACGCTCCTAAGCCCGCATCGGATTTCTTCCCATTGGTATCTTCGGCGCTGCCATTCAGGGGTGTTGCACGGCCGCTGTTATTGCTATAGCCATATCCGTTGGTCATGTACCTCCCAGTCTGGCTACCGAGCGTCATGGGGCTTTCGAAGATAAGCGCGGAGGAGAGGTTGGTGTTGAGGGGGAGGAGGGATTCTTCTTTGATATCCATCATCTTAGCTTTCCGGTCAGCTTTGTTGCTCCCGCTGGTGCGATCATAGAGATAGAGGCCGAAAAATGTGAGCGCGATACCCACTGCCTGGATTCTGGTGATAGGATTCTGAAACCAGATGATGGCAATTACAACGACGAATACGCGCTTGATAAGAGACGCTACTGAATACGTTACAGGAGAAACCATAGAAAGGAGGACGAAAGCTATGATGTTTTGTCCGAAGTGAAATGTCCCGTTGAATACAAATTCTAGCGCTAGACGGCCATGATCGAAAGCCGAGGGATGAGTTGATAGATCTAGAGATCCGTCATGGAAGAAATCTCCTAACAGAGCTATCCCTTCACTCCAGAACCAGATGGGGGATGTGAGGAGGAATGCTAATGCCGAGGAATAGCATAAGAGGTTCAGCTTGTCTAGTTTTCGAGGGGTGGCAAGGCCGGAGGCTTCTGCCACGGCAGCTTCGTTGAAGAGCCGTTTAGAGAATATGTTTTGCGTTACGAAGATCAGGGCTGCGAGGAAGGCATATAAAATTCCGAAGATGTTGCCCCTGAATTCGGCGGAGCAGGCAAGCATTACTCCGAGGGTTAGAGGTACGAGTGACAGGTAGGTTGTCAGGGGGTAACGTATATCAAAGAAGAGGCGGTAAGCAAGAACTGTAAAGAGAGGCGAGAGGCCTTTGATTGTATGGACGAGAGAGACGGGTATTTTAGCTGTGGCTGTAGAGGATAGGAGATGACCTCCTATTTGAAAAGCGGCGAGAGGGAGGGTAATAATTATGACTTCGCGAGTAGGATAACGTATCCCATGTTTCAAGGCAGGAATTGCATTCTTCAGACTGGGGAAGATGCTTGACAGCCACGAGAAGAAGACACAGAATGATGCAACGAATGCAAATTGGATGAGAGTCAGAGTGGCTGGTTTCGGGAAGGCGTTCAAGATGGATTTCGAAGATGTGTTTGTTAGAGCACTCGAAAAGTACCATATTATGCAGAGCATCTACGTGGTCTATCAGCTTGGTGTAACTACTGTGGTTGAAGATGAAGGAGTACGAACAATCAGTTTTGGTGAGACGGGAGCTTTCAACGCATCAGATATCTCATGTACATTCGCACTCACACTTCCTTTCCTCGTCCGGATCGTTCTGAATGCATCGCCCAGGCTCTTTTGTCTCCCATGTCCTTTGCCTCCTGTACTTGTCCCATTCCATACCACGTTGCGGCCGCTGTCCCGCCGTGGATACCAGCGGTCTGCTGGTGGCACATTCGTATAATTATGTGGCTTGGGATTTGAAGAATATACCTGCCCGTCAAAGGCATCTACATGATCGGGGAATTTCTCCATTGATTTCCGTATGTTTCTCGAGTCGTCGGAGAGCTTGAATGTTGGCGGGCGGCTCATTGAGGAGGATCGAGTGGAGTGAGGCATTGCCGGGTTTCAGAGGGAATTGTCTCTTGGGGGGTGCATTGTCGTCGTAAGTATTGGCAGAATTGGAAATTCACTAGAAGGTAGTTGAATTTGCAGACATGATGTACAATTGTACAGGAATTATTATTTCATGAGTGAAGTTGTTGTCAGATACGAGTACGAGATGTTGCGATTTGTTCCCAATAAAATTTAGCGGCACTTGCCGGCGGGAAGTTTTGATCGCGAACTTCGAGTCTTTAACTTCAACTTCAACTCCAACTCCAACTCCAACCCCACTCTTAATTCTCTGCGCAAATCCGTGGATAACAATCCGGTGTACGGCTGTGTTTTTGCTTTATCATCTCTGTCACACACAAACCGACGCACGAATCGTACAACGCTGGCCTTTGGCCCTTTGCCCAAGATGGCACCTAAAATGACCAAGAACCAGATGAGAAGGGCGAAGAAGAAGGAGCAGAAAAAGACGCAGGTCAGTACAATTGTCATGCCATACTCTACATTATGCTGATGACTTCAGGCTCCTCCAACCCCAGAGCCAGAAGGGAAGCCTGATCCCGAACCAGAGCCCCTGCAAGCTGAAGAAGATGTTTTAGAGCCAACGGTTTCTGAATTCGACATCAGCGAAGATGATCCAAATTTTGCCATGTTTACGCGTGTCATGGAAAAATTTCAAGCGAATAAAGTAGAAGATCCAAATGATGCAGATGTCAATCCTAGCAATAAAGATCAGGTCTTGTACGATAATGACGACGAGATACCAGATGAGGATGAAGAAGTTAATAAGGAGCCCAAGCTATCTAAGAAGAAGAGAAAGGAGAGAGATAAGCTTTCTGTTGCGGAATTGAAGGCGTTGGTGAAGAAACCGGAGATCGTAGACTGGACGGACACTTCAGCATCAGATCCTCGATTACTCGTTCATATTAAGTCCTATCGAAATGTCGTTCCAGTTCCCACTCATTGGTCACTCAAACGCGAATATTTGTCCTCGAAACGCGGAGTCGAGAAACCACCCTTCTCTCTCCCAAAATTCATCCAAGAAACTGGTATTGCAGAGATGCGCGACGCCGTATTAGAGAAACAAGATTCGGCCAGTTTGAAGCAGAAACAGCGAGAGAGGGTACAACCGAAGATGGGAAAGCTAGATATTGATTATCAAAAGCTGTATGAAGCATTCTTCAGGTTTCAAACGAAGCCGGAGCTGACACGTTATGGAGAGGTTTATTACGAGGGTAAAGAATACGAGACTAATCTAAGACATCTACGTCCTGGAGAACTGAGCGATGATTTGAAAGAAGCTTTGAATATCCCCCCTGGAGCTCCTCCTCCATGGCTGATCAATCAACAGCGTTTCGGTCCTCCACCGTCATATCCCTCTCTCAAAATCCCCGGTCTTAATGCACCACCTCCTCCTGGAGGCGCATGGGGTTTCCATCCTGGAGGCTATGGGAAACCTCCTGTCGATGAATTCAACCGACCTCTTTATGGTGGAGATATCTTCGGTGTTTTGCAGCCTCAAGTTAATAGCCAAGCTGGTGAACCCATCGAGCGAACGCTATGGGGTGAACTCGAAGCACCAGAAGAGGAATCTGAAGAAGAGGAAGAGAGTGATGAGGAAGAGGAAGGTGATGAAGAAGACGTCGGTACTGGTCTTCAGACACCCAGTGGCATGGAAACGCCAGGTGGAATAGCATCAACCGTCCCGTCTGAATATTCAGGTGATATCGGTACCGGTAATTTTGACCTTAGAAAATCAAAACGCGGTACCGAGACTGAAGAGTCTATCCATCCTCGTTCAGCTTACACCGTTATTCCCGAGCGTCAAATCCGCGCAGAAGGATTTTTTGGTGGAGACCGCGCCTACGATGTTCGTGGTGCTCAAAACGGACAGAATGCACATCTACCAGTGCTTGGCCAGGAAGATGATAATAGGAAGAGAAAGAAACCAGGTGATGTGGATGTGGCTCTAGATCCAGATAGTTTAGCGAGCGAAGACGGCATTAGTAAGGAGGAAGTGAAAAGAAGGTTTGAGGCGCAGAAAAAAGAAGAGAAAGGAGCTTGGGGTTTCGATGAGGATTTGAGTGATATGATTGCGCAGGAAAGTAGGAAAAGACAGAAGAGAGATGCGGACAGACAGGGGGAAAAGAGGGAGCGGGCTTATAAGTTTTAGGGCCTCACGCGTTGTATAATCAAGGAGGGGGCTGGCGTGTTCTGTATTATCCCGTGGTAGTAATGAGCAACTGAGAAGTCACCAATATAGTAAACTTTCTGCGAATATCTTGCTATGCAAAATCAACATTGGGTTACACATTGGGTTACCCATCAAGGACTTTACGAAGTGGAACGGATGGGTTCTCAATATAAGATTACTTACACGAATTAAAGTAGGAGGTTGAGTAGAGTCGTTTCGTTTTGAGATAAGATATAAATGTGGTGAAGTAGACCAATTTTCGTCTCAAAACATTCCAGCCTCGGGTACAATTCAATTCCTCACGGCTTCATCCCAAGCCTGACACAGGTCCGCATGACGAGCTGAAATAATTTCTAGAACAAGACCTGTATCTCATTTATGTTTTGTTACAGCCAGCCGATCACGAACAAGCACCGCCATCACGGTTCCGTTCCATGTCGGACTACTTGAGGCTAACTCCCTAATGGCCTATCCCGTTGAGGACGCAACCACGAGTTTGGCCCTACACGGCTTGGCTGTCAAAGCAGTATCCGGGGCATTTGTACTTACAATTATTTCTTCTGGCTAGAGCTGAGAAAACAAACTGTGGTACTGTATCATTTTGCCCAAGTGGATTTGCCCACTAGATAGGATTATTACCCCGTTCTATTGGCTAGAATACGGTTTCGAGCCCATAATTGAAAGCTTTGTTGTTTTCTATGAGAAGCTCTGTTGCTCTATGACATCCAGCTATTAGATAGTCCTGTTACCCCCACCGGTTCTCCAGTGGACAAATCCATTTGGCAAAATGATACGGTAGGGCACATGGGACTTTGCCGGATCCCTTATGCCTCACGAGTATGGGACAAGATTATCAGCTGTGATGGGCTTGTATGTGGGGCAGTGTATCGCAGTGTGTCGAAAGGTTCTTTACGGATGCGAGTTGGCAATACTGTGTGTAGCACATCATTCAGCCAGCAGGTCAAGGACTAGTCTGTTAAAGGTAGTCCCCCAAATGGGATATTTTCTATAAAGATGCCATCTCCTCCCAGGCTTTTCACTTCATCATTCAGACTTAGGTTCTAGTCCCTCCAAATCCTATTGAAAAGTATCTTTTCCTCAATCTCTCAAAATGGGACAGACAATGGAAAAACTCCACGATGCCCAAAGAAAAGGGGTATTCATCGGTCTCTGGCATCCAACCTCGTCTCAACGTCGACATTCTCCTCCTGGAGAAACCCAATGTCTTCAATTTGTGCTCCTCGCTCTGGCCAATATACAATCCGAAGATGGAAAGTCACTTCAAGATAAATGGGATACTCCCAAATTGCTGGTTTGTCTTTTCCGATACGAATTTGGATATTGCTGATTGATATTTTGGCATTCATGGACTTCCAATTCGCGACTGGGACAGTGTTGAAGTCCCTGCTAATGAAAAAGATCCTCGGGGCAGATAAAGGGGAGGTATTGTGCTCATAGAAGTGATCTGTCTCTCACCTGGCACCGACCTTATGTTGCAATGATGGAAGTAAACGCACTTCGTACATGCTAAAACTCTATTTACACAGAACAGCAAACGATATTTGCTAAAATGCTAGAGATTGCCGAGAAATACGATGATCCGGAAGTTATAAAAGTTTACAGACAAGCAGCATTGGAGTTTCGGCTTCCTTACTGAGATTACTATCCGCTGGTGGGGACCAGTCACTTTCCTTGGTATTTTCGATGGGGCTGGCAAAACTTATTATGAGTATGATTTCTCGATGCCTAAAGTTTTGACCGCATGTTCGGTCATGGTGAGAATGCATCCCTATAACGGACTTGAAGAATTCAAGAACCCACTTGCTGTATATGAGTTTCCGAAAGATGTAAACAGAAGTATCCCAAAGTATCCCAAAGGGGTGAGAAATTTTGCTCGACACTGCGGACAGAAATGACAACAAAATATTCCCGTCGTATCAATCCCCTTTATTCGACGCTTACGCCAACTTCTCTAATAACATAGCTCCTGATCGATCGATCAGAGCCCACAGTTATTTGAATAGTTGCTTTCGATCCTGTATTTTGGGTACATCATGAGTATTTGCCTCCCTCGTCTATTATCTGGTTCCTTATATTAACAGTAGCAGTAACGTCGATCGCATCCTCGCCATTTACAAATCCACGCATCCTAAATCGTGGGTTTCTTCCAACCACCAAAGCTCCCCCCCTTTCCCGTCCCCCTTTTCTTTTCTTCCAAAAACTACCTCAAGTACACACCAAAACACCAAAGTTCCCCACGTGGAGCGAGATACCGGCAAAACAACTCAAGCCAGATACCATCTCGGACGTTGCTGTCAGTTGAGGAAGAGGTGAGATGGAATGTATTAGTAACGGAAGTTGTGATTGTATAAGGTATTAATTTAAATGAGTCAATGAGATGCTGAGACTGTGGATAGAGTTCACAAGATTCACTTACATATACGTCCAAAAGAACTAAAAGGTAGTGATCATGAATTAACAAGGTAAGGAGATCTTCTGTTACAAGCTTTCTTAAAGGAGATGCAATATTCAGAGGATTGATCTTTCCATGTCTGTACACAGCCCGCGCAAAAAAGCATCACTTCCACTTTTGCTCCCTCGAACGCATCAACTATCAACTATACATAAGCCCCATCTAATGAACCATCTATTCCTTCTCCTATTGTGGTTGGTTAGCGGCGGGTCGTCAAAAGGAGGGGGATGCTATGGGGGCTTTCAATGAGGACTTACAAGGTCAGCTAGAATCTTCTCTCCTTTCGCACGAGCATCATCGATGCTCCCGGTCATATAAAATGCACCTAGGCCAATTTAGCATCTTTGAGTCATTTAGGAAGGGTGGGGGATGATGGGGGAGTGAGGTGGCATATTCCAAGCCAAAAAAAAAGTTTGAAAATTGAAAATAGACGATATCTGGAATTACATACCTTCTGGCAAGTCATCACCTTCTCCATTCATGATAGCCTGAAGCAGTTAGCGTATTGAAATTTGTAGAGAATGTGGCAATATCTTACCTTGAATGATCGAATGGTGTCTTTCAAGTCAACCAATACACCTTCAATACCTGTGAAAACGGTGGCGACGGTGAAAGGTTGGCTTAAGAATCTTTGGAGTTTTCGTGCACGTTCGACAGTCAGCTTATCAGCTTCCGATAATTCATCCATACCAAGAATGGCAATGATATCTTGAAGCGACTTGTATTCTTGCAACATTTGTTGGACCTTGGTGGCAGTATCGTAGTGGTCTTGTCCAACAACACGGGGATCCAACATACGCGACTTAGAATCCAGAGGGTCGACAGCAGGGTAAATACCTAACTCGGAGATACCACGTGACAGCACAGTAGTAGCATCCAAATGGGCGAAGGTAGTGGCAGGAGCAGGATCAGTTAAATCATCGGCAGGGACGTAAACGGCTTGGACGGACGTAATTGATCCCTTGGTGGTAGTCGTGATACGTTCTTGCATAAGACCCATATCGACGGCGAGTGTTGGTTGATAACCGACAGCAGATGGGATACGACCAAGAAGAGCGGACACTTCAGAACCGGCTTGGGTGAAACGGAATATATTGTCAATGAAGAGCAACACTAAATATTGTTAGTATGACTCAAATATAAATCTAAATGATCTTACCATCTTGCCCTTCCTCGTCACGGAAATATTCAGCGATGGTCAAACCAGTAAGAGCAACACGAGCACGAGCTCCCGGGGGTTCGTTCATTTGGCCGAACACCAAAGCGACCTTTGAATCACCATCAAGTTGAATGACTTGAGTCTCTTGCATTTCGTGGTACAAATCGTTACCCTCACGAGTACGTTCTCCCACACCAGTGAAAACAGAGTAACCACCATGAGCCTTGGCGATGTTGTTGATCAATTCTTGAATGAACACAGTCTTTCCGACACCAGCTCCTCCGAAAAGTCCAATCTTTCCACCACGAGCGTATGGGGCGAGCAAATCGACGACTTTGATACCAGTTACCAAGACTTCGGCAGATGTAGATTGTTCGGTGAATGCTGGGGCTTCGGCATGAATGGGGAGTTTTTTAGTGAATTTGATAGGTCCACGTTCGTCAATTGGGTCACCAGTAACGTTCATGATACGACCAAGAGTTCCTGGACCGACTGGGACCATGATTGGGGATCCAGTATCAGTTGCTCGATGACCACGGACGAGACCTTCGGTACCTATAACCGTGTTAATCTCTAGCATCAAACTCTAAGTGTGATATCCTACCATCCATAGCAATTGTGCGGACGACATTCTCTCCCAAATGTTGCTATTATAGCCGTCAGCCTGTGATAGTATTTCGTGATGTGTAGTGTGGCGTACTGCGACCTCAAGGATGAGTTTTTGACCACCATTCGTTGTCTCGAGAGCATTGAGAATAGGAGGAAGCTTGTCGGTATCGAATTTAACTGTACGCGCACATCAGTACCGAAATCCCGTTGTGTATAGTACTTGTTGCCCAGCTCCAATGCGACCAACAGCTCAATGTTGTTGGGAAGAATTTTCCAGCCACTCACCATCCACTACAGCTCCAATGACTTGATGAATCTTGCCATGGATTGCGCTATCGCTCGCAAATCGAGCGGAGGCAGCTCTCAGTCCAGTAGAGACTGCCGGTCTGAAGGTGCTTCTTGAAGCCCGTACGGCCGATTTCTGAAGGGCGCTATTCGGAGGATCGTGTCAGCTCAATTGATACAATGGAACCCATCGGAAGGGTAGAGCCTGCTTTGATGTGGAAATACGTACCTCCTGAACATCTTGAGAGATGAGGAAGAGCGTTGGAGATGGGGGTGGGGATAATGAGAGTCGATGGAAATAGGGAGTCTTGACAAAATGAGGTTCTTCGCTCGGCAACAAGCTCAGTTGTGAGCTAATTAATTCACGTGACATCAACCCTGATGACACTAGTCCAAATCTGAATTTGCTGAGCTACTTTTATTGAAGTCAAACAAGTTCTAAAGCTCTATATGTATACACAATTGAAATATCTATGAATCGAAAGTGATATCATTCTCGGGGGAAATGCTCTTGTAGCTAATCTAAGCAGCCCAAAACCCTTCTGCTATTTTTCAAAATCCGTAACACCTTCTATACCTCAAAGGGTCGATTCAAGAGCGAGGACCTAACCAAATTAGTCATTATTTTAGATTATAGTATTTGCATGGCTTACAAGAGCAGTTCGAGTAGGAATATAAACCTGGGTGAAGTTCTTGCGGTTATTCCATGCAAAAGGGGTAGTAAAGAATCTCGTCGCCGAGTCAATCCGTTCGAAGCCACCAGCATCCTTCGTATCAGTATTGAGAACGACCCTATATGTACCACTCTGCTCAACACCAATTCGGTAGTCCGCAAAGCTCTTGGTGGGATGGAAATTGAACACCCAAACCAACCCAGCTCTTTCAAAGACAATGACTTTATCGGACTCGTTCTTCAAGCTGATGTATGCCTGCTCTGAATGAAGCCAGCCATACTTCTGCTCTGTATGTTGCATTTTGGCGTCGAATTCATTGAGGCACTTGTATCGAAGCAGGCCATCATCCGTGAGGTTGAATTGGCGACGAGCGTACCAGAAAGAGTTCTGATTACCTTCTCTGGGAAAGTCAAGCCATTCTGGATGCCCGAACTCATTGCCTTCAAAGTTAAGGTATCCCTCACCCCCAAGACCGTGGGTAAGAAGGCGGATCATCTTGTGAAGTGCCATTCCACGCTCAATGATGGGAGTGAATTCGGTGAGAGTAGACATGTTTGTATACATCTCAGCATCGCAAAGGTGCATCATGATTGATTTATCGCCAACAAGTCTACACTTCATTAGCCATGAATATCAAAAGTATTGAAAACTTACGCTTGATCGTGACTCTCGCAGTACGCAATTGTCTTTTCGCCATGACGTCTGTTTGTCAATGTGAATGTAATGTTGGCCATGTCCCACTCATCATCCTTCTTTTCTTTCAAAATCTTGATCCACATGTCCGGAATAGCCATTGCAAGTCTATAATCGAACCCCACACCTCCGAGTGAGAGAGAAAGGCATAGTGCCGGCATTCCAGAGACATCTTCTGCGATGGTTATTGCTTCCGGATAGAGTTGATGTAGCATCTCATTCGCCAGCATGAGATAGACAATACCGTCATCATCAACTGAAGGGCCAAAGTATTCATGATATCCTCCAGAAAATCCCCTAAAAAGGTCAGTAACGAACATAAATTATAAATGTGATACTCACGTTCCTATTCCATGATGGGTATAAAGCATGCTCGTAACACCGTCAAATCGAAATCCATCAAAGTTGTATTCATCCATCCAGAACCGCAAATTACTTAAGAGAAATCGAAGGACTTCATGACTGCCATAGTTGAAAAGTCTGCTATCCCATAATTCATGCTTTCCCTTGGGGCCCCCATGGAAATAGCAGCTATCAGATCCATCAAACTCGTTGAGCCCATCTAGGACGTTCTTCGAGGCATGACTGTGAACAACGTCGAGTAGAACAACAATGCCGAGCCCATGAGCCGTATCAATCAACTCTCTCAGGTCGTCAGGGGTTCCATATCGACTACTTGCAGCAAAGAAGCTGTTAATTTGGTAACCGAAGCTTGCATAATATGCGTGCTCCATAATAGCCATAAGTTGAATGACATTGTATCCCAGATGATGTATTCTCGGTATCATATTCTTCGTGAACTCCTTGTATGTAGCCACTCTCAACTCTGGAGAGGAGATTCCAACATGTGCTTCGTACACTCTGACACTTGCTGGCTTCTTCGGTCTTGAATGCTTGAAGACGTATCTTTCGGACTGAGGGGGGTTCCAAAATCGAGCATCGTAGACTGGGGACACTGAGAGGTCTTGCGTGACATATTTGATCCATGCTGGAACACGTTCAATTCGTTCTCCTGAAGGTGTGATCATTGAGATCTTTGCTGTTAGTTGGCGAAGGGTAGGCGCGGGAGAGATTCTTACTTTCACCTTGGAATTATGAGCTATCGCAGGTTCTCCATTTCTTGCTGGTATAGCAACTTCGAAAACTCCAAATGGATCCTTCTTCATAGGGTGTGACTCGCGATTCCAGTCGTCTGCTATCTATTAGCCCATCCACCTAAGAATTATTTCTGCTACAAGAGAGAAATACTGAATTCACCAATGAGAAATGCCTGCGTTGCATTAGGCGCCCATTCCCTATAGGTGATATTGTTCTGGCTGTCGACATTGAAGCCAAACTTCTCTGTGCCCTGAAATGGTCAGGCTTGCTATTGTAGATTGTACGAGGGACGCACCCTGCTAAATTTTTCCAATCCTCCTTCGGTCTCACCAATAGTTGAGATCCATTTCTGCACCTTGCTATATCGTTGTCGGAGAGAGTCTTTGAAGGGAGAGAGCCAAGGGTCGAGCTGTACAACACCTTGAGGAGTTAGTACATCGTCTGATCTCCGAGCTTCTAACAGCTTACCAGTGCCATCGTTTGGCAATCCATTTGCAGCACCGGTAGTCGTGACCGAATTGGCAGACGCTTCATTAATGTTGTCCATGTTTGCGATAATTTTGTGTGGTTGTAGAGCTGTTTGGATTCTCGAGGGGTAGCTTTAAGACAAGGATCGTCTACCAACAAGTGAGGCTACGGGTATGGTAGGGTAGGTACCGACAACAATCCTTTGCAGGAGTATAATTTTCGAGCAACCAGGGTAGACTAGAGGAACAGGATTCCCTCCAACGTCGGGATGTATTTGTGTGTTGGGTGCAATGCTCCTCTCAATCTGTCGAATGACGTTGATAATCCCTGCAAGTGCAGGGGCTGCACGAAAGCAGGATCTCAACAACAACGACTTCGCCTCTACAACATACGAGTACAGGTGAACATATCATATGCCAGCATTTTTATCCCTCACATTTTATAGAAATAGCTTTGTGATTCAAGCCTGCAGTGCGGATATAATGCCAATATGGCGTGTATCTTTTTTGATAGGCTACTTAGTTGTCATCGGTAAACTTATGCTGGGACCTCTGACCCCTGGTTGGGACTTTTGCTTTGGCTATAGCCTTACGGTTTAACATTGCATACTTCATTAACATTCTTTCTCTACTTCTAATCTTCAAAATCCGACATCAACATTCACAAATGCATTCTAACTTTGCCTCTATCTCAATGGCTTCATCGGAGTATCTGTCGAACCAGCTTGTACAGTCGACTGTGCCAAGGTATATATGGAAAACACATAGGACCGAGATAACAGGCTCTATGTCGTCAAGACATTTCAGAGCGTCAAAGCCGAGATGAAGTAAAGATATGGCTTTGAAGCTATGTGGCTAATCCTCTTACTTACTGGGCCATGTCGAGGAAGAAGAGAGAGCGTGAAGAGATGGAGCCTGGAAAAGCGACCCAGTTTATTCGCAATAGCGTTGAAGTGTCTCCTGCTAAAATTGCACGCTACGAACGTAGAGAAGGCAGAAATAAAAAGGCCAATGGTCGCAACATTGCATGAGAGAACATATTTATAAATGTCAATTTTCACATAATATTACTATTTAATAAATAGATATAAAAAGGGTCTTTTCAACAGCAGTATTTCCGTACTCGCTTAGCCGCGGCATTTCACACCGAGCCGAAACTCATCTATCTTCACGTGAGCATCATCAACTTGAGGAATCTGATAGCTCCCCATCTCCTCATAAAACCCTACTATGCCCTCAATATAAGGTCAAAAATGCCTGCCCTCCGCAGGACCTCCATAATCCTAAACCACCAACGTCCTCATCTTCTCCGCACCTTCAGCACCTATGGTCCGCCCAGGCAAAACCAGCGGAGCGACTTCGACGGACAAGGCTTCACGTCCACAATCGAAATCAGGAAAGAGATAGTTGGGCCCATAAGCAAAGCCACTAGCCCCGGGGCCAGAATCTGGACCCCGTCATTATTGAAACAATACACAGATAGACATGTAGTGGGCCAAGACCGGGCGAGGAAAGTCATAAGCGTGGCGATTTACAACCACTACCGGAGGATTGCAGAAGAGAGACGGGTGGCCGAGGAGAAGCAGATGAGGATTATTAGAGAGGCGAGGGCGAATCTGAGAGCGATGGAGAGGGAAAATCACCCGGTTGAGAGTGAGTCTCGATTCTGTAGGTTTTGAAGATATATATATCATGTGATAATGATAATCTTATACAGATGAATACCCCGGCCACGTGGAGAGCGCAAACCTAAATAGAGACAATATTCTCTCAGAAGCACCGCTGGGCTCCCATTCCCTGACAGATGACCCCCGGACCGTAATCCAAAAATCCAATCTGTTGTTACTCGGTCCCTCGGGAGTTGGTAAAACTTTCAGTGTTGAAATTGTTGCGAGGATCCTCGAAGTGCCATTCGCAACTGTAGATTGCTCTTCCCTAACCCAGGCGGGCTACATAGGCACCGATGTTGAAAGTGCAATTGAGAACTTACTATTCGCCTCAAACTACTCAATCCCCAAATGTGAAACAGGCATCATACTCTTCGATGAAGTGGATAAGCTAGCTAAACCAGCTGTCATAACGCATGGACGCGATGTCTCGGGTGAAGGAGTACAGCAAGGGTTACTGAAGATGATAGAGGGCACTACTATAACCGTAAACGCGAAGAGTGATCGCAATACCGGCAATTCTAGAAACTCTATAGAGAGGGGTGGGAAGGAGGCTGGAGGGGGCATGCAGGGGAAATCAGAACAGTATACGATAGACACATCCAACATCCTATTCATATTCGCCGGAGCATTCACCGGGCTAGAGAAAATAATCGCCTCACGATTATCATCCGGCGCCTCTATCGGATTCGGAGCTGAACTTCGCTCCTCAAACTCGAGAGCAAAAAGTAAGAATACAAATGTATTACGACATGTCCTCCCCACAGACCTCCAAACCTACGGCCTCATCCCCGAACTCCTAGGGCGAATCCCTATAGTCACGGCTCTGGATCCGCTCTCCCTCCCGCAGCTAACCCGCATCCTCACCGAGCCCAAGAACTCCCTCGTGAAGCAGTTCACCGCCCTCCTGTCCAGCTATGGCATCCGGCTGCGGTTCTCCACGCTGGCACTAGAAGCCATCGCCAAGAAAGCGATGGAGTTAGGCAAGATAAGAGAGGGGGAGGGAGGTGGCATTGGAGCAAGGGGATTGAGGAGCGTGATGGAGAGTGTTTTAGCAGAGATCCAGTTCCGGGGCCCTGGGAGTGGGATCCATTACGTGCTCATTGACGAGAAGTATGTGCAGGAGTTAGGGAGGGAGAGCGAAGCTGATGATGGAGAGGAAGCGGCTATGGAAATGCCAAGGTGTTGGTCGAGGGGCCAGGAGAAGGTTTGGGAAGATGCGTGGGAGGTGGAGGAGGAGGAGTGGAGACGGAGGAATGGGCGGAGTGAGGGCGTGACTTTTGTGCAGTATAGGGCGATTAGTGGGAGCGGGATGTGAAGATTGAAGCACAGAAGTGGGAAAGGTCATAAATATTATACTGTGAGGGTGAGTGGTTTAGGTCATCGGAGTTGGCTCCTGGTATGAGGATGGAAATTGGGACAGCGCCCTACGGTGCGTAACTCATCTGGTTAAGGTTTGTATATGGCGAATAAAATGAATGTACCACGCACAATCACAATACTACAATGAGAAGTAAAGCATCTTGTGATTTTGGGGAAGACCTGAAATTTTCAAAATGCAAGAGCATACTTTATACACATCCCTCATTCTCTCCATTTTCTGCATTCTCATCCACTGATATTGATATAATGCAAATCACGCCACCACTCCCTCAGTCTCTCGCTCATATATGCACCACTCCTACATTCTGGATTTCCGGGCCTCTCTCCAACAAAAGAAATTCCCATTCCATGACGGACCGTCTATGTTTCTTTCTTCGCAGGCCTACTCTGCACATGTCCCTTACCAACATAACCCTCCGATGAGATACCGGAAATAGGTTCGGAGTTTTGTGCCTTTGGTTATCATCAGCCTTCCTTTTCCTTTCTCTTTCCCTTTCCGAGTTTTAACACTGTAAGGAAGGAGGGGACATACCTTCAAATACGCATTCGTAGCCTCCTGGTATTCTTTCGTCATCGTAGACGGCGGTTCACGCGCAAACATCCGGATCGCAGAAAAAATTGCTAAGGCAAAGAGCAGGCCAGCCGTCGTGTAGAGAGCTACTTTCTTGCCTTCGCCGGGAGGGGGGAGGGCACGTGGGCCGTGAGCGCCGAACGAGATGTAGTATGCTTTTTGAGATTATCAGTCAGATCTTCTGTTCGCTGTATCTCTCAAGCTGCTGTGCCAGCTCACAAACCTCATCTGTAAATACACCCAACAATATAAATGGCAAGGGAAAAGGGGAAGGTTGGAAGACTCGGGGAATTGTGCATGGTAGGGAAAGGGGAGACCGATGGGGGGGGGGGGACCAACCAGCTTTCTTCTCCTGCAGCGTCAACTCCGCCCAATTCCCAACTCTCATCCTGTCACGCAATGCCATCCACAGATCAGCCTGTTCCTGGGGTGGCATGCCTTCCCACCGCTTCTCGATATTAGCTAATGTAGGGTTGGAGATGGCGTGGGCGGATCGCTGCTGCTGTTTGCTGAGCGCGAGGGAGCTTCGGCTTGCGGCTCGCGAGCTGCGGATGAGCGATTGGCGGAGCATAGCGATGTTGAGTGGAGAGAAAAGAGAGTTAGAAGACTTTGATATGGGACTTCAATTGCTGAGTGGTTGTTTGTGAGGTGTGTTGTGAGATTGTAAAGTCGACAGGTAGGTGGTCAGTCCATCTTTTTGCTAAGCGAGATGGAGTTCTCTCCAGATCTGTACGGCATATCGGGGTCACGTGGATGGCGTACAAGGGGATGAGAAATTGAAGATATTTTATCAGATCAGGCTACAGGTAGGTTTTGCGAATCATTTTATGGATTCGTAGGCTAGCTTCAAAAATGTGGGATAGGAGTTTGAAAAGCAAGTCTGGCAGAGTCGGCGGTCTGACTAAGGTTAGGTGAGTAGCTACCTATCCATGGAACTTTTGATCATAATACTTCCCTTTTGATTGCGTGTTCTCGTGTTGAATTTATTCCATCTTCCTTATCATCCAAAAGATCCTCTAAGCGGCGAAGGTCATTTCAAGGGTCAAGCATTTCCGAGAGACCAGAGTTGAGTGCGTCTTGGAGCTGACGCCTGAACACTGTAATAGAGTATATGCATTGTTTCACAGCAGTGACAAGGTCCTCGCGGCAGATCATCTTGTTGCCACATATGGGAATTGAATGAGGGTTCATTGCGAGCTCCTGAATTATCTAGACCCGCGACCACTTAGTGAAACGGGAGCCCGCCGCCGAGATGAAGTCAAGGGCGCGATCGTTACTAAAGTCTGCATCTCCAAGCCAGATGGCTACACACCAAATGTGATTTCTTTCCTAAAACTAACTATTTCTGTCACGTTATTGAGGAGATCAGCTTTACATCCCCATATAATTGGCACACGTTGATTATTAGGCGTATGCTTATAAGTCATTTATTTAGTACTAAAAAGCACTCCAAAAGGTACTTTGTTTAGCTAATAGATTACTAGTTAATTTAAGTACCTTGTCGAGATTTAGATAGCAATAATAAAGGGGTCATAAAGGATCCAACTCTGGGTATATAATCTGGGATACCTCCCATGATTTCTAGAGGTCAGACTGTACTTTGATCCCTTCAAACCCCCAATATAAAGCATCTATATCTTATTTTATTACCTCACCCATTTTATATGACAACAATTTCCACTCAAAGTTTTGAATTCTTTCTCACTAAGAACCCGACACGCTGATCCTTGCTTTTCTGGTTGTGATCTTTTTAAGTTCAACTTCCCCTCAAGGTCTCCCTGAAATCCTTCTGAAGGTTTTTTTCACGATGGGGTGCTGGAGGAGATTGCCGTTTGAGATTCGCTCGATGATCCTCGAAATAGTAGCAAAGGATTACAGGTTCAAATCCGAACAGTACGCCCGCGCCGGCTATGCCAGCGTCTGCCGGGAGTGGCAACCGGTCTTCGAACAGAGAAACTTTCAGCGACTTGTTCTCGACCAAGAGCGTATGTCTGACCTGGAACAAGTTATAGGTACCAAACAAAGACGAGATTACCTCGAGCGCCTCTTCCTTCGTGTCAGGCTTAACGATGATGACTGTACAGTCTGCAAATCAAAAGAGGACTATGAAACAATTAGGAAGTAAGACATTGCCTGGTCCTTGATTTTGTTTATTATTATACTATTTGTTCCATCTCTAGTGGTATCGTGACTTCTGCTCCATGTACGGGTAAGACTGACACACATTTGATTCCTGAGGGGCAAGCGCCCAAAGCGCGGTGAGGCTGCATGAAGTTGCACAGCACAGCAGTACTAATAAGGTTATCTGCCATTTTTAACAGTTGTAGAAGTTTCATAGCACTCAGGAGAAGGCTTGCCTTTATGCCCTAAAGGGAGGCTCTCCTCACACCACAAGGTGTCTGCGACGATAGGAACTTAATTTTCCAATTTAGCGGGTGTTTCAGAGCGGTTAAGATACATAATCGACTTGAAACTATCCGGATATAAATATGCGCGTAGTATTTTGAATTCCTGCGAAGTCACAGTCCCGATCATGTGCCCCGGCGCGGTGGGTGTCTCCCCACCCAGGGAGGGACATGGCCGGTCTTCTCGCAAACGCCGCTTTCACATCGGTCCTGAACAACTCCTAACTTGTATCAACAACTTTCGACCGAATAGATAGATCACGTGCATCAGCAGCGCGTTCAAGGCACTCCGGTCCGGGCCACCGCCCCGAGCATGCCCTTGCGGAAGAGATCCCACGAGATCAGGCAAGCTATATATATCACCCAGCGTGGGGCGTTGTCGAAGCACAGAGGAAAGAAGGGCTCCGAGGAAGTGTCCACCCGCCGCGGCGACCAGATTTGTCATTTGCACATGGCTCCTTGGGCTACCAGAAGGGCTGCAACGACATGAGCGGTCTCTCAACACGTGTGGTGAACTGGTGGCCTGTGATGTAGTGGCATGTTTGGCTGCCGAGACCCAGGGAGGCCATCACCTGAGAGAGAAGAAGAAGTATCGAGAGGGTCTGCCGGAAGTGGAAGTGGGAGTGGGAGTGGAAGTGGAAGTGGGTGCTTTACATGCCTCGGGTCCTGTACAATAGAGAGTGAGTGAGCTTCCAAGCGTCAACCGAGCGATTCCGTGGTGCGTCGTTACCCGCGAGACTGAGTCCGGCTCTCGTCGCGTACTCGTATTACCTCGAGCCGTCACCCCACCATGACTTTCTTCTTCGCCTTCCCTCTTCCACTCTTGATAACAACTCCCCCAACGCCAACTCCCACTACCCTAAATATTCAACCCTCTCTGGCTATTCATCCATTCTAAATATGTAGGTGCTTATTATCCATTGTTATCTTCATCTCCAGTGGCCATCCGTTCTGCTCTGCTCTGCTCTGAGCTTCCAACGGCGGGATAGAGCTTTCGGGCTCCGGCTGGCGGCGAGAATTCTTCATCTGCTAACATATCTCAGCATGGCTCCCACCAAAGTTGGAATCAACGGTTTCGGCCGGATTGGACGTATCGTCTTCCGCAATGCCATCGAGCATGATGACATTGACATTGTCGCTGTCAACGACCCTTTCATCGATACCAAATATGCCGTAAGACCCCGCGATCGTCCTCGATCGAAATTTTCAGATTTCCAAATTGCTGACTTCGACGACGCAGGCCTACATGTTGAAGTACGATTCTACCCACGGCCAATTCAAGGGCACTATCACACCTGTTGAGGGTGGGCTTTCCGTCAATGGCAAGACTGTCAAATTCTACACCGAGAAGGATCCCGCTAGCATCCCATGGGCTGAGACCGGAGCATACTATATCGTCGAGTCCACTGGCGTCTTCACCACCACTGAGAAGGCCAAGGCTCATTTGAAGGGCGGTGCTAAGAAGGTTGTTATCTCGGCTCCTTCTGCTGATGCTCCCATGTACGTGATGGGTGTCAACGAGAAGACCTACCAGTCGGATGTCGATGTCATCTCAAACGCGTCTTGCACAACCAACTGCCTTGCTCCTCTTGCCAAGGTCATCAATGATGAGTACACCATCATTGAGGGTCTCATGACGACCATCCACTCTTACACTGCTACCCAAAAAACTGTCGACGGTCCATCCGCAAAGGATTGGCGTGGAGGTCGTACCGCCGCCCAGAATATCATCCCCAGCAGTACTGGTGCCGCTAAAGCTGTCGGAAAGGTCATCCCAGAGCTCAATGGAAAGCTTACTGGAATGTCCATGCGTGTACCAACATCCAATGTCTCTGTTGTTGACTTGACTGTTCGTATTGAGAAGGGTGCTACTTATGATGAGATCAAGGAAACCATCAAGAAGGCTGCTGACGGTCCCTATAAGGGTAAGTCCTATCTGGTTGTTCACATGGAAATAAGTACTGATCAGTTACAGGCATATTGGCATACACCGAGGATGATGTCGTCTCCACTGATCTGAACGGCAACACCAACTCTTCCATCTTTGATGCCAAGGCTGGTATCTCCCTCAACAAAAACTTTGTCAAGTTGGTCTCCTGGTATGACAATGAGTGGGGTTACTCTCGTCGTGTTCTTGACCTTCTCAGCTACATTGCGAAGGTCGATGCGGAGGGTAGTAAGAAAACCCAGTAGGGATTTCTTTGGTCTTATAAAATAGGAAGCTGATTACGCTCTCTTTGGTAGAGAAGTATTGAGAGGCAGACTTTGATGGTGAGACTGGACGATACAATGGTAGTTTCTAGCCACTGAGCAAGACTTATGATAGCAATAAATAGACGTCTGAATCCAAGACTGGTTACTTATATAATGTCAAGATGTGAGATGCAATCAAGTAGGTGATATGGAATGTATAGTTTGTAGAGTACTGCTCTATACAAAAGTTGACATTGTTTGTGGAATAGTGGAAGTTAGATAAATAAGTGATATCTGAATTCCAGTACAACCCAAACCCTATCTCACAAACACCACCATTTCATGAAGACAATAAGAACAAACCCTAAAACAAACCTCATTAAATAATCAAATTACAATTAAGTTTTCAAATAGAGACAAATACGAGACTTAGATATATCCATGCCTTAAAATCAAGGCAATTAGAAAACACGGCTTCGTTTTGCGATTAGATTATCTCCCTTTCATCTCAAACCTACTTTCCCTTCCTCTTACTCTACTCATACCTAATACCTAATTCCACCTCCGCAAACTCCAAGTCCTCGGCAGTAGAGCCGGAATGGGACGGAGGTAACGATCATCGAGGGGACTGTATGTTGTGCATGTGAGAAATATCGCGTGCATGGTCTTGGGAGGTTGGGAATTGGGCTTTCGGACGTGGTCTGATGAATGAGGGTAGTGTGAGGTATGTCTTTTATTTTATTTTTATTTTTTTGGCTTTTTGGCTTTTTGGCTTTTTGGCTTTGGTTTTTCTCTTTGAGGGTTCTCTAGAGGATTATAATAACGCGTTTTGTAAAGGGAGTGAGAGTGGAGTTTGAGCTTGGATGGAGGTCTATAGTGGGGTGTTCTGCTTGGGGATTTATTGAGATGCGATATTTGATATTTAGATCACTTTAAATATATATATTCTTTTACAAGCGTACATAGAAAATCGACATCAAGTTGATTATCTTTTTGTTTCTTTGCTGCCATTCAAATTGGGTTTTATGTAATTTCAAGATGTCTTTTAAATGGAGTTTCACTTTCTTCCATGTTTCACTCTGCTTCTCTTTCTTGTACCATATTTGATTGTTTTAGCTGATGTGCGTGAGTTTAGGGCATTATATCAAAAGTAGATCACGCCACAGCCATATCCAGGCTTGTCGTGTGTGAAGCGTGAAGTCCAAGTGGGGGTTTGAAGAGAGCTTATTGATATTTGCTGTGAAGAGCCCGGGCTCGGTTGAGAAAAGACATTTACTTTTCAACAGTATCGGAATATCAAAGCTTGTGGAGAGTCACTGTGAAGACCATAGACTTCAGGCGACAAAGGGTATTATTCACTACTCAACAGCATCCAAAGATCAGAGCCTGCAGAAATTTACCGCGAAAATCCCGGACCTTAGTTTACAAAAGATATTCACTTTTCAACAAGACGGAAATATCAAAGCTTCTTAGTACTAGAATTTCGGCTGTCCAGCAAGATCCGGCCTTCCTTTGCCCCAACCGCCCACCTTGCCTCACTATCTAATTGAACTGAATAAATGCGACTGCATCCACGATCCGGCATAATCTTTTCCACCTCTCCCCAAACCGTACTTTGACTTTATTATGGACCCCTTGTTATTGCGCCCAAGTTTACAGAATAGCGATCCGGACATCATTATGCATAACAGCCACGGAAGCTTACAAAATGGATTTGTCGATCCACGAATCCTACTATCCCAGTTTCCAGACTCTGGCCCGGAAGAGACAGAATCGACTCATAGCTCATCATCGGCTTCTGAGTACAATGCGATACTCCCTGTCCCGGCAGTGCGGAGGTTACCACCTCCAACAGGATACTGTTATGATGATCGCATGAGGTTGCATGTGAGTGCGGATTACGTAGGTAATCACCATCATCCTGAGGATCCTCGACGGGTAGAGGTTATCATGAGGGCATTCAAAGACGCGGGCTTGGTTTTCAAAGGACCCTGGAATCAGCTTGAATCAGTTCTAAAAATAAATCCAAATCGCTATATGTCGCGAATACCTGCTCGGGAGGCGACTAGAGAAGAGATATGTACTATGCATACGCCTGCACATTTTGCTTGGGTCAAAGAGTTGCAAAACTTAGAACCCGAGGTACTACGAAATCTTTCGCTCAGCTTGGACAGTGGCCGGAGATCATTATACGTTGGTGCTCTTACTTACGAGGCGGCTCTGATCTCAGCGGGTGGAGCAATTGAAACGTGCAAAAATGTTGTCGTGGGAAATTGCAGAAATGCCATTGCAATCATTCGACCTCCTGGTCATCACGCAGAACACCACGAATCAATGGGCTTCTGTATCTTCAATAATGTTCCTATTGCTGCTAGGGTCTGCATGATGGATTACCCTGAACAGTGTAGAAAGATCCTTATTCTCGATTGGGATGTGCATCACGGAAATGGAATTCAAAACATGTTCTACGAAGACCCGAACGTTCTTTACATATCCCTCCACGTTTATCAAAATGGCAATTTCTACCCAGGTCAACCTGAGACCGATGGATCACCAGATGGTAATATTAATAGATGTGGAGCTGGTATAGGTATAGGGCGAAATGTTAATATTGGTTGGCATGATCAAGGAATGGGTGATGGGGAATACATGGCAGCTTTTCAGCGAGTTGTTATGCCAATCGCTCGAGAATTTGATCCAGATTTGGTGATCGTATCAGCAGGATTCGATGCCGCGGCTGGTGATGAACTGGGTGGATGCTTCGTGACTCCAGCTTGTTATTCTCATATGACACATATGTTAATGTCTTTGGCAAACGGAAAGGTAGCCGTCTGTCTTGAAGGAGGGTATAATCTAGGGGCGATTTCGAGATCAGCACTGGCAGTCGCAAAAACACTGATGGGTGATCCACCAATGCGGATGACTATACCACCTCTGAATAAAGCAGCCCATGATGTCCTATTCCAGATCCAACAGCATCAAGCTCCTTATTGGGAGTGTATGAGAGTAGATATACCACCGGTGAAGGAAATCCTGGAAAGAGGTGGTATGCGTCTAAGTGATGCGATCCGTTCCCATCAGAGACGAATCCTCTCAAGCGAATTTGGAATGATACCACTCACCATAATGAGAGACACCATCTCTACATCCTTCAACGATCAAGTCCTGATCACACCCAACTTCATTTCGGCCAAGAAGATCTTAATCATAATTCATGATCCGTAAGTCTCTAATCTCCAAATGCTATCGAACTAACATCGTCCAGCCCCGAGTTCTACGTTACACCAAACCCCAACACCAACGAAGTAGAACTCCACAATGCCTTCATTTCTGACTCTCTCCACCCCTACATCGAATGGGCTTCCGAAAACTATTACCAGATCTTTGATATCAATATACCCAAACATATTTCCTCATCAACCGAGACAACCCCTTTCAAACCTTCGATGACCGAAATGGAGCAGCAGACCCAGATGAAAGAACTACTCTGCTACCTCTGGGACAACTATCTCGAACTCGCACCCTGCAACAACATCGCCTTCATGGGAGTCGGGGACGCCTATCTCGGCATCAAGCAACTTCTCCTCTCCCGTAATTGTCGATCGCGCATTTCTTGTATCCTCTCCTTCGTCACCGGAGCTCTCAGGCCCGTAAGAAGCGAGACAGATCACGGCCTAAGTTCATGGTATAAAGAGCGCACGAAAATATATGTACCACCAACTCATTCCTGTTGGAACGACGAGGAAAGTGCAAGAAAAGTAAGAAAGAATCGCTTTGGTACCGTTGTTGAGAGTAGAGTGAAGGGGTTAGGGGATATGCTGAGTGTATATATGGAGGAAGGGGTAACATGGATTGAACAGAGAGTTGAGAGTGTACGGGATCGGGACGAGACGGAGGAGGAGGTATAAAGGTGTCGGGAAGGAAGTTAATCACACGTAAGTGATGGACAGAGCATATGTTCCATGATACCAGAGCTGGATTCTCTCATGGTGTTCTTAAGAGCTGAAGGTTGAGATTCGCCTTCTCCATCACTAAGTTCATAGCATTTATAAGCGATGCTAATAGGGAAGCAATCCACAAACTGTAGATAGACTGAAAGTATAAATGGGGGAGGAGGCAACAGAGAAATATACTTTACTTTATATTCTCACTTCCTTCCCACAATACCCCCTGTTATAAACACCTCCTACCTCTCCCCCTTCCCTTCCCTTCCCTTCCCTCCCCTTCCTCCTTTCGGGCTCTCTTCCATACTAAGGATTTTGAAGGGGGTGATATTGTAGATGTAGATATAGCTCTGGATAGGTTCTGTACGCGGGGTTTTTCTAGCGCTTTGAGATGAGGAAATGAGGAAGGGGGTAATGTGGACGAGGGCGTTCTATGCTATGATATAAAGAGAATCTAAGGTGAGATGGCTGTGGATGTCAGGGTGGTGCTTACTAGGTTGGTGGAGGGAAGTTCTTATGTGGGAAGGTGTGGCATGGCAAATTTTAAAACTCTTTTGTAGATGTATGTCTGCTTTTGGGGGGGGGGGGGCTATTTTATTAGAATTTGGGGGGTGTGAGAGGTGGATATCCTCGAACATTGTTGAAGATATAAAACACGTATATAGATATACATGCATACACACGTATTAAATCTCTTGGCGCAACGGCGACTAGAACTTCGAATCTAAGGTTATATACAGTAGTTTGGATTAGTTGTAGATACTTGTAGCTACCCTGAGTTCAGCGATCGGAAGTTTCGCGGAGGGTGTTTGGCTTGGGTTTGCTGTGTTCGTG
This sequence comes from Chlorociboria aeruginascens, assembly GCA_002276475.2. NCBI lineage: Eukaryota > Fungi > Ascomycota > Leotiomycetes > Helotiales > Chlorociboriaceae > Chlorociboria > Chlorociboria aeruginascens. Next base: position 63,664 of record NCSK02000121.1, on the reverse strand, counting down.
GAGAATGGAGAATGGAAACGGAGAATAAAAATGTATGTATACATGGCGATTTAGTGGTGATTTTGTGCTTGATTAGCGGGAGAGAGTGGGTAGGTAGATGGGAGATAGTGAAAAGAGATAGGATAGGGGTGTATTATTTTTAGGTTTATATTGGGGATTATTTACGAATTCTGTTTAGAAATTTTGAGGTGGGGGACTTAGTGAGGGGATTGAGGAGGAATGATGGGATAAAATTAGATATTTCTAATGAAAGAAAGAAATAAGTGAACTCCCAAAATCTGATTAAAATAACCATTCAAAGAATCATTCATCTTCATCCTCAGCAGCTCCCAACCCTCTAGAATTAAAAACCCCGCTCTCACTAGCATCACACCCAAACTTTTCATCAAATCCCCATTTCCCATCCCTAAGATCCCTAAAATCCACAATTCCATATCTTATATCCTCGTCCTCAATATCCACTATTCCCCCTGCAGCCAAAGAAGGGAGACTAGGCCGTATAATCCACTTTCCACTTTTACTGAACCATTTCATCCCATCTAAATTCCTCTCCGAAGCTAGACATGAAAGCCCGGCATTTAAAGTAGCTGGCGCATCCGCAAATACAATCCCTTTTGCTAATAAATAATCCATCCGCTCTGCTTTTGTGCTTGTATTTTCGACGAGATGCAAAAGATCTTCGGGGTTGTATTTTAGTAGATCGTCGATCAGCATGCGGTAGTGTCGACCTTGTCCCCAGGCTAGCTTGTCGTACTCTCGAAACGTGGCGGGAAAGTGTCGGTCTCGAATTATGTGATCTGAAGGGTACAAATCCGTTTCTAGGAGGGAGGTCATATGTTCGAGATATTCGCTTAATTGGACAAGTTCGATGGATGTGTATGTGCGCAGGAGACGAAGTCTTGGATCGGACACATTGTTGGGACGGGGAGGATCAGGATCGAATCGTATGTATGTTGGGTCATGGAAGAGATTGGTATATGTCCAGTGATGGTAGATTGCGGAGCGTAGACGTTCTGATTCATGTAGATGTAGGAGACGTCGGTTTTTGAACCCGATACGCCATCGGAACCGTGGATATATTTCAACCCATTTAGCTGCTATCCGACCGTATGGGATCATCTTTTTCATGAGATCGATCGTGAGGATTGGTTTGGGAGGGGAAGTAATGACTCGACTGACAAGAGCATTACGACGAATTTCGGTGCCGATAGGTCGGCGGATTTTATCCGGTTCATTGCTGAAGACTAGTTTTATGAGATCGGATACTGGGCTGTAGGAATTATGAATAGCTTGTTCGAGGATAGGAAGTTGTCGACCGAGGAAAGCGTTGTAGTTTTTCTTGGAAGTTTGTGCGAGGTGAAGAACATCGACAAGATCTGCGCTCTCGTAGATTTTCTGGATGATCTCGGTAGATAATTGAGAGAGAGACATGATGTATGTTCCTAGTTTTCGGACTATTTAAGCTATAGATATCTGTCAGAATGACTCATATAAGGCAGATGCTCAGCTTACTATTCTATATTTCTATCTTCAACTCGAGGCTTGATGTCAATCTCGTTGACCTTCTCTCGAGCAAAAGCTCAAGTTCTAACACAGTGAAATCTAAGACGAAAATAAAATGGGGTCGATCGGAGTCAAGGGACGCAATGAAAAGCGTAAGCCGCGATGGAAGCTGTAATATACAACCACCAACGGCGCAGGGCAGAGGAGAGTTAACTCTCAAACACCCCGCGTGTCTGGGGGCTATATGGGAAACAGAAGACATCTTTCGATGTTCTGCTATTGGCGGATGCCAGTCTTGTGAGACTGGTAGAGTGTTGTTCTGTCATGATAATTGTTGTTAGAGAAAAAAAAAAGGGGGTGAGCCAAGACGAGGTTATTGATATCGTCGTATTTGTCGTACTCACTAGCGCCGAGCTATTTTGACGACATCCGATAAACATTATTGCAACCACTGCATAGCAATGTTCAAGAGACACTAATTCAAGTATAATCCAGGGGAGGATGGCATTTAAATGGTTGTGTTCTTAATCGGGCCAATATTTAACATATTTTTTTTTTCCTTTGGTCTTTGGTTTTGGTTTTATGATATTTAGGGGAAGTAGGAAGTTTTATTTTTAAATTATGCATGAGTTAGACAACACAAGAGGAGAAGTGACAGCATTCTCTCTTAATATGACAGAAAAGAAAATTGACTGGGGATATTTTTTGGTTGTTAAGGTTCAGATTTAATGTTATCACACTATTAAATACCTGAATTTCATATAAATCTTCCCCTACTTCCCCTACAAAGTGAAATTTCCATATAATGTGACTATTGTGTGTGGCTATCTTGTTTAAGCAAGATAGTGATGCCTGTATTTTAGTAATATGTGACATAATTTCATTAACTTTTTTTTGGATCGTTATAGAAACTAGACACTTAACGAAATGCGAGAATCCGAATACAGATGGCGGTTTGCTATCATTTTGGTAGGAACAGGATGCCTCTAAAATCACAAGATCAGTTCATAAGAGGGGAGTATCAGGTTAAAACACCGACAAAAAGGTAAAGAAGATGTTTGAACAATGACAATGTCCTGCACAATTTCAAGAATACAAGAGCTGGAGAATGGCATATCTTTAGATATACCAAAGGGCTTGAATAATCGCTTGCTCGCATTCTGTGCTATGTCAAAAGATTGATGCTTGGCTAGAAGCATAAAAAAATCACATGAGTCTCCGACACGCAACGGAAATGTTGGCCTACAGGGTGCTGGAACCTGACCTGTCTGGGGGTCATCGTTCTAGGGACTTACCTAGGAACTTCGTTGCATATCTAGAAGATAAAATATACACATGATCTCTAGATATGCAACAAAGTATGGTCGGGGCTTTGATTAATCTTACCCTAGGAAACTAGGGACAGGCAAGCTCATACAAGGATATCCAGAAATGCAGACACGTGTTATCCTAGTTACTCAAGAGAGCATGACCAGCGACAGAAAACCATAACTTGGCTATACAAAACATTATTTCTCGAGACATGCAACAGCTCCTGTTGGTGACCGAAAATATCTTACTGGCCCCTAAAGAGGAAGTTGTGGAGACCAGTGAATTATACCCCCTCTCGAGATACACAGCAAAAAATTGAACTGTTTATTATAAACTATATAATTGGTCGTAAGAAATGGAAGTTCATATTCTAATTCACCAGTTTTAGATAATAGATACGCAACGAAAATTCTATGACAAGATCTAACTGGCCGATTAAGAGAAAGATATGATATGCCAGTAAAAGAAGTAATTTTTTGAGATACACAACGAAAATCCCACAACAAAATCTAACTTGCCGCTCAACAAAAGGGTATAATGCCCATGTTCTTTTGAGATACACAATAAGACATCAATCAGTTGACTACAGATTACAGGATTGGTCAAAAAAATCTATGCCTGAAGTTTGAATTTTAGTTTATAAACTTTAAAGTTTGGGATCCGCAACGAAATTTTCAGAATATGGAACAAGAATATCTTATTGATCTCTCAGGGGATAGGTAAAGGCAAGTAAATAAGACTGTTTTCAAGACATGCAACGGAATCAAAACTGTTGATTATAAAGTATATGATTGGCCGTATGAAATGCTACCCCTAAATCTATGATGTGGTTTATAAACTCTGGAATTTTAGATATATAACTAACTCCTAAAGTATAAAATGAAAGATCTTATAGGTTAATAGTAAGATATAATGATGTTTAGTAATATAGAAATATATTTCCTAATATAAACTTCATGGTCCACAATAAAAACAGGAAAGATTGGTTTTGAAATATCTTTTGCATCAGACACATGATTTCAAGACACGCAACGAATTCTAAAAGCAAGAATTTGAAAAGGCACTATTAGTAATAATAAGAATATAGGGGTGGGAATAATACTTGGATTTTTGAGACATATAACAAAATCCAGCCTGGGACAATACTTTTGCTGCCACAGTAGAGAAAGGTAGTCTCAAATTTACTTTCTAAATTAGGTACAAGACATAGTAGCATTAGTTGAGCTGTGAATTGTATATAACCTTAAGCGCTAACCAGTTTTTAAGCGCTATTTTAAGATTTGCAACAAAAGTAAGACCAACTTTTAATAGTGAAGTGTTAAAGCACACAAGAGGAGCATTTTAAGCGCAAGGTTAAGCGCCATTTGAGACTTGCAACAAAAATAAAGAAACTTATCGGTGGTGAGTATTTGTGGACCCGGACAGAAAAAGAAACAATTCAGTCTCACTTCAATAATTTGGAGGGCAATTTGGTCCTCAGCCGTAATTTTCTTAATAAGAAATTGAAACTTAGAAATAGGTCACTCACTTCTTGTACATCCTAATATATCTTCCTTAGGTATCTTATTAGTTTCTAGAGATGACTAAATGAAATCAGAGAACGCAAGTCAGAATGCAGCCTCGACATATAAGGAGCACGCTCAGCTCCTGACACCAGCAACAGCAACGAGGAGCTGGCTAGGGAATTGATTCCTTCTTCGCCAAATATCTGTTGGTCCTCTGGATGCTTCGTTAGCTGTACCTGCTATGCCTTTGTCTTCTCGTGGATTACTATACGGTTTCGGTGGGAGCAAAGGAACCCAAGGTGTTACCCAGAATTGGCCGTGCATGCATAGGAAAAGCATCTGTGCTGAACGCTCACATGTCAAATTAGACAGAAAACCAAACAGCCACCTTCGCATACGACTGTTGAAGACTTCATCAAAATTGTTCGATATTTTCAAGGGAGCTTTAAAGGAAGCTATGCTGACAGAATACTAGTATATGTAGCGGAAAGAGGCAGTTGTATTGCTCAGTGCCCTCCAGCATGGGCATAAGGAAGTAGCATTTCTTGCTACAAACTAAGCCAAAATACAGCTTTCTTCCCGAGAACATCAAGGAAGATTTTCTAAGATGTGGTAAAACGTTCTCTTGCGTGCTACAGAGGCGACATATCTCCGGAAAGACTTTACTGGTGTCTTTGTAGCCCTCAACGACAATTCACGTGACAATTCACGTGACGAAAGTCTCTTGGGGAAGGCAATTTCTGCCAAACCTCAGATATTCATGCTTCTTATTGAAGGCATCGATGTTATTGGAGGAAAGTGAGCCGTGACAACAAAAGCCACTGGTAGAGACAGGAGTACATAGCGAATCTGGGTGTTTTTCTTTCAAGCATCTTGCATTCTCCCGATGGATAGGTACTGTGAGGAGGCGCTTATATGGTCACACGACAATCCTACAGCCAGAAGCGGCTTAGCATAGCCTACATAGTACCGACGCATCTCATAGATAGAATAAACCATCTTGCCCCTCAAATACAATCCACAACCCCCCCCCTCTTCAGTACCTTGTACCTAGATAGTTTTAGGCGCTACTTTATACTTCAACAAAAATAAAACAAAGGGAATTTTTATTACTTAAAAGAAATACAAATCACACAAGCATAAAATATATAACCAAATAAATAGTTCACAGTTCTAAGCGCTAGAGTTAAGCGCCATGCTGAGATTTGCAACAAAAAGCTAGCAAACCACACAAACGTGAAATATATAACCAAATAGGTAGTTAAGCGCCATATAAGCGCCATTGCAGATTTGCAACAAAAAGTAGAGCAAAAACAGATGTATTATACTTGATTTGATATTTGACATTGAAGAAATGGAGAGTACAGCGGAAGACGGAAGAGGATAAGTATGAATCAAGAAATACTAATGCCCAGAATGCCAGGTTGTGTGAGATATTGAAAATTGTGAGTTATAGGTTGTGTGAGAGTTTAAGAGAGGTATGAATAGTAGAATAGAACATAATCAGACTATCAGATCAACATTTAGAAGAAATAGGAGGATCTGGCTTCAGATTCATAAATCACATTGACAATAAAGTGCTGCTTTGAAGACAAAAGCAGGAAGCGTCTTTATATAAAGTTGCATTCAGACATTTTCCCAACCAGAGCAATGCAATGCAATGCAACCCTAACTCCAGCAAACCCTCCCTTCAAACACTCAAACAAACAACTGAGTTGTATCCAGCTCATCTTTTGGTAAAGTCCTCCCTCCACTCGTCCTCAATCCCAAGTCGCCCTTCTTCGCTAATCTCTCGATACCCTGCTCAGCCCTGTCATTATACCTACCCGCCTTACTCATGCGCACCTCGCTCCTAACCTGGTTCGGCGATACAAATTCTTTGTTCTCATAGATAATCGGGCCACCAAAACTACCTTCCTGAATGACAATCGGAGTCAACACGAATCGAGGACCTATCTCTACTAAACTGATATCCGTCTCTTTGCCTCCTCCTTGTTTAGACTTTTTAGGAGCTTCTGGATCAGAAGGCATTTTTGATGTTTCCGTTTCATTGATCTGGTAATTCCGGATCCAGATCTTGCCGTCGGCGAGTGTGAAGCCCATTATGTGGTCGATAAATGGCTTTGCTTTTCGTGCACCCTTGGGAACGCCGAATATATGGAGGAATAGTTCTTTGAGAACCCGCAGATGTGGTTCGCTGTCGAAGGAAGCGTCGAAGGAGAGTATGGGACGGGAGCCTTTGAGGCAGTTGCCGGTGAAATGGAGTTCTTCCATTGTATGGACTATATATTATCAGTTGAGTCAAGGATCTCTGAAGAGAAGTGGGGTGGGGAGAAATACGATTCTGCAAGTGCATTTTCACAGTAGGGCCATTAGGCGCTTTGCTCATCCATAAATATAAGTCTTTCCCTTTGCGGGCCTCAAAGAAAAATACACTTCATGACGTTAGTACCATTCTTTCCGTAAAGAGCAAGAGCCGAGAGAGATGAAACGGAGAGTGGGAGCCGCAACGTAGCAAAATTAAGGATTCAAAACAAAGAAGAATGTTCATTACTTGTTGCAGTTATACAGCTCAGCGAGCTCGTTCAATTGATAGAGCTTGGATTTCGTGTCGAGTTTCGCGTCTTTGCGGCTATGTGGTAAGAGGGATGCGAGGTCGTTGAGAAGATGGCGATGTCTGTTATTGTTAGTTACGCTGAACAAATGAGTTGAGATTGTGGAAAATTTACCGGTACGTGATTCCTCTGGATGATAGGATTAGCACTCGCTGCTTGTTCTTCTTGACTCCGTTGGTTGGTCCTTCTTCTTTGTGACCATGGGTCTTCGAGAGGGATTTGTAGACTGAGGCCATTGTATTTTTGTGGAAATCGGAGTAGGAGAGCTCAAAATGCGAATCTACCACAAAAAGAGGTTCTCTATTTGCGAACTTTTCTATCGAATAAGCTTAATCTTAGCGTGAGACAGGGATATTTTTTAGCGCGATATTCAGGGCTTGGCGGGCTGAGACAACACTCCGATTCCAATTCCGTTTCTTCGCCTTTCGTGTTAATGTAAGTGAATGTCTGGATGTACCGCAATACTTACGGCAGTTTGGTCGAGGAAGGGCATATTAGTCTATAATCTGCGAACAACCAACCAATGCCACAAGGCTTTGTGCCGCGCTCGCAGTTGCCGATTTCCATGTGGTGGTCTCTGGATCCCGCTTGCTATACTTCTCGAAACTGATTTGATAAAACTTCTATACATAACATAAAAACCGGTGCTGCATGTTCTTACAACGACCATCGGGATCTCAATCTGCCTACGACCTCCTGTTTCGACTTCCCCTCCTCGAACTAATGTTACATGCCCCTTTCTGCCCGACCATACGTATTCTTAGTCGTGGCAGATATCGTGGCGACATCAAGGCCAGTAGTGTTATAAAGCGAGTGTATTTGCGCGGGCCTGGAATGATCCTTGGAAGATGTATAGGAGGGTTTAAGCAGCTATATCTAATATTTATTCACCTAACGTGATCTGGACCCCCGCATACGAATATTTCGAAGACATACTAGTTTCGACAGGGGTATAGAAGTAGAAAATCACATTGCTGGGGCCAGGGAATATTTAGAAATCTATAAAAGACCATGATTAGATAAAATTCATTGACTAAGCAACCATAGCAATCGTTCAAGGCATGAGGTCCCGCATTAACAATCGCACCGCACAACACACAAGATGAGTAGAGAAGAATTCAGAATTCCAGATCGTCATCAGCTGGCTGTGACTTGGTGACCCATGCTCCCACCGCCATGATAGACGCCACGCCCTTGTGTATCAACCATGAACTAGATAAGTACTCGCAGCTGAGAAAACGTAACAGGTCCCCATGTTCAACAACATTTCGAAGTCGACTCGTTACCACCGTCGGCAGGTTTGCTGAGTGATATAGGTTCTCCTCCACCGATATTTGCTTGTGCTGAGTCGCCGTTATCAAGGACTTTTCTGCGAAACGATCCGGTAGATTTCTAGAATAAAATCAGTGAAGTCCTTGATATGATCTGAAAACCCTACCTGTGAGGATGTTCTGGAAAGCAAGCTCAACATTACTTGCATCAAGGGCTGAAGTTTCAATAAAGGAAAGATTGTTCTCGCCTGTGGAGCGGTCAGCCTCCCCATTCCATAAGTCAGCCAAGGGATATCCATACTTGCGAATGCTTTGGCCTCCTCTGTGGGTACAGCTCTGAGGTGTCTTAAATCACTCTTGTTTCCAACCAACATGATGACGATGTTCGCATCTGCGTGATCTCTCAATTCCTTAAGCCATCTCGTAACATTCTCATATGTCTGATGTTTGCTAATATCGTAGACGAGCAAAGCTCCAACTGCACCTCTATAGTAGGCTGATGTGATAGCACGATATCTTTCTTGCCCGGCCGTATCCCAAATTTGCGCCTTGATCGTCTTCGCATCTACCTGGATGGATCGAGTTGCGAACTCTACACCGATGGTAGACTTGGAATCTAAGTTGAACTCATTGCGGGTGAATCGACTCAATAGATTGGATTTACCAACACCCGAGTCTCCGATAAGGACGACTAAAGAGAGGAGCATTAGTTGATTATGCCAGTGGAGGGGGAGGGGAATGGGCGGTGTTGGGGATTCTACCCTTGAAAAGAAACTATACAAAGGTGGGATTAGCAGATGGTCTCTGAAGATGTGCAGTCATGATGCGGGGTCAACATACATCGTATTCGTCGTTTGCCATGATTGTAGTATGTATGTGGTTAGGGGTTGTGGTGTTGAATGGGCAAGGTTCACCAGGCTGCTCGATTACCTTATGGTCGATGCGCTGCGCCTCTCCTTTGAGACTCCCGTAGTGTCTTGGCGTTGGGTACGATAAAACACACAGGGGTCAGAAGCTTCAACTTGAAAGGACAGTGCGTTATCTTCTTTCACAATGCAGCATCAGAGTGCAAGAGATTAAATGCGGTACGAAGGTCGGTTTGTGTGTGGAAAATTCTTCAAAGTTGGCTCCCAACCGGTCACTTAAGGTGCGACCTCAGGACGCCGTTAGGGTCACGTGATCCAGGGCTGCAGCAACGACATCAGAGATATCTGTAGGATAGGAACTTTCCAACGGGTCTCCTTGTCTTTGCACTGCAGCATCCTACAAGAGGGCACGCCTCAGCGTTTACACGTCTGGAAATCGAATGACGTACACCACGAGAAGCAACCTGTAGACGCCTTTGCACCTACCCACCTTTCAGAAGAGATCATACATCAACTTCTGGGAAACCATAAAAACCACCACCACCACTAAATGAGACAACAACATCGTTCCCTCCACAAATCCAAATCACATTCAGACCCAGATTCCCACCATGACAGAACAAACTTTGGCCAGACAGACTCTCCAGAATCGTCTAGATTTCGACGACGATGAGTCTAATTCAGATTCCATTTCAGTTACGTCAACTCAAGGCGAGGCCTACGAATCAGATCAAGAGTTTCTAGTGGAACGTGTGCTAGCTGAGAAAATCAAAGCTAGTATTCCATATTACCTGATACTATGGGATGGCTATCCTCTGGAGATGTCAACGTGGGAGCCAAGAGAAAATATTCAAGATGAGTCAATCCTTGATATATGGAAAGAAAGGAAGACACAGGAAGCCCGAGGCCTGAAACCGACCTTCGATCTGGCTAATTTCTATGCCCTGCTTCAAAAGTCAGAGGCGGAAAAGGCAAACCGACATAAGCGTAGAAAGATCAAGAGAAAACGAAAGGGCTTGCCAGTCTCTGAATCTGAAGCAGATTATGACAGTGAGTCCATGGATTCTGGGGAGCTAGGCAAGTCTCCTAGTACGAGAGGACTCACTTCTAGACTCAAGAACCCCGTTACTCGCAAGCAAGCCCACGCCCCTTCTGAAGGAGAAACTCACAAGCGGGTTCAACCTAAACAGAACTCCAATCGTAGCGAGAGCGAGGACGCGCCACTCAGCGATGACTCTCTGATTCAAGATCTTCAGAGGGAGGCATATAAAAAGGCTCAAAGAGAAGAAAGGAAGAAAGAAGCCCCCCGAGAGCCCAGGAGCCCTGAGAGCAGGAAAGCTCCTAAGGTAAGGTTCAGATATACCATTTTCAAAGCATGGCTTATTAACGTTTATTCAGGCATCAAAACGACCTCGCCGTATCTCGAGCTCCTCTTCCGATATACCTTTGGCTCGAAAACGCGATCTCCAACATCAAGCATTGTCGTCGAATAAAGCCAGGACTACCTACGATGGTTCGTTATCAGATGAGCCCCTAGCTCACCAAGGCCGAATTCCGCAGGGAAAGCCTGCTCCAGGGGCTGGTAAAAACAAGTCAAGTCATGCTTCAGCGCCAAATACGACTTCTCGTGGGTTGACATCTAGAACCCCTGCCGGCAGAGGAAAAGGCGCAACCAGAGGAGGACTATCTTATAAGTTCACCAATGTATTCGCCCCTAGCTCCAAACCACCCAGAAAAGGGCGACCAAATATTTCAGAGAATGCAGCAGACCCTACAAAGGCGCAGAAGCATTTCAAAAATCAACATCTGCTTAGAAAGGCAGAATTGTCTGGTAGATCGAGAGCAGATGCCGCGCCCGATTTGGACGCTATTGGTGGTCTTTTCGATCCCTCAAATCCACTGCCCTACCAATCCTTAAAGCCAGCAACTCTGCGAAAGAAATCTGCAACTGTATCAGTTCAAGATGATCCGGTAGTTGAAAGAACGTTGACAACAGATAGACAGCCTGATACTGCCCAGATATGGGGAGAGCAGCCAAGGACGCAAGCTCAGAAGCCTCCACAGTGGGAACGCCGGTTTTCTGGATCTCTCCGGTGCTATTTTTTTGTCAATACAGGAAGCTGCATGAAGCAAAAAGATTGTAAGTTCATACATAGCAATGACGATAGGATTCCAGTGGCCCACCCTCCAAACTTCAATATAAAAAATCCTCCTTCTACTTCCAACTGCCCGCCATCTGGTCCTTCTCAGGGTATGACATCTAATAACACTAATGAAAGCCCAACCGCTTCAACTTCTTATCCCAAGGCATCCTGTAAGTTCTGGTTGCTAGGTGATTGTAAGGTGGGAAAAGAATATTGTAAATATTCTCACGAGGACCCCCCATCTGAGCCAAATTTTATACCCGAAAAATCTCGCATCACACCTAATTCCACCAGAAATTCGACAGCCACCTTTCCAGCTCCTAAATCGGTATCATTCGCCTTTGATGAGCCTGTACAAGGTCTTGACGACTGCCCCAATAACGCCTCTCCAACTCGACCTGAAAATTCCGAGAAACATTCTCAGACAGGTCAAGCAGACACCATGTCGATAGGACACCTGTCCAAAGACGCTTTTTCGAGAGAAAAAGGACCCACAGAACACAGTCCCACCCCAGCTATGTATGAAGGGTCGACTTGTAAATATTGGCAAAAGGGCTACTGCCGGTGGTCTACGGACTGCCGATTTAGTCACGAGATACGGCCTGCTGAGAATAATCAAAGTGCCTTTCCAAATACACCTTCTCAGTTTTCATCTGTCGACAAGCCAGCAGGCCGGGCAAATCAAATTCTGCCGTATAAAATCACTCCTGAAAATCCAACAGCAACAGTCCTCCCATTATCCCAGATTCAAAGTATGCACAACTATGTCTCGTCTCCAGTACCTTCAAATACGAACCTTGAGACTTTGGACACTCCTACCTCTCAGTCTACTCCATCAACCGCAATGTTGTTGCTACCATCACCTAGTCAGGCCACTCCTGCCGCACCACTCAATCCTAATCGCAAAATAATGAACATAGAAGATTATCATCGTCATAAAGCAATACAGTCAATCGCAGGAAAAGCAAAAGAAGTCATCTTTGGAACTGATGGGTTGACGTCTCTTATGGCCGACTTTGGCCGTAAAGAGATGGACCTCCAGCAACCTTGGGTGCTCTCTTTTCGCAGTCTTGCTCAACTTCAATTTAACCATGTGTGCGTTGCCCAAGATTTCGAGACACAATATGCAGATCTAAAGAGCCAGTTATGCTGGCAAGGCAGCATGACTGCAGATCCTCGGGGCGCGGCATATCTAAAAATCATTGACCGAGTAGTTGATCACCTAAACAATACATCCACAGGCTTAGTCTCAGTACACTCAGATTTGACGATCCTGGCCTACCCAGCGAGATCTGAGAAATGGAAGTTCGTCGAGGGACCAGCTATTTTCCCGGCCGATGCAAGGCTGAGATATCTCATTTTCCAAACTGCATTAGGAGTTCAAGATACCCCCCAACAGCTTTCAAATGGCTCGGTACGCCTAAGAAAGGAGAATACCTATAAAAAGATATTAGTCACTCGACTATACGATCTTCACTTTCGAGCTCTTCTGCCCAATACCAGCCAAGATCCGTACAACTTCTATCTATTATTTCCTTCTACGGCTAGTTCCAGTGCGAATGTTCTGGCTTCCTGGTTGAAATCTTGCAGAGACTGCAAGATATATCATAGCGAGATTGAAGGCTCCTGGGATCATTTCTGTGCGTTAATGAAAACCGGAAAAACCGGAGTGATTCTGATCCACGAATCAGCAATTGCTTTAGTTTCCGAGCTTCCTTCAATACTCCGTCTTTCTCATATGAACACAAATTTCTGGCATATTGCGGATTCTGCTTCGAGATACCCTCTGTTTCCGTCGTTATCTTTTCACGCAGATGACCCGAAACCAGGTCAGATTATCCCCACGAGACTCTTTCCTCACGGGGCAGCCATTTTCTTGACTCCAAGTTTTATTATTGCCGATCCTCATAAAACACGCAATCTTCTTGTATGGTTCACTGATAAGTTTCGAAAGTCAACAACTGGAACCTACAAGCTTCTGTCATGCCATGACCTCAAGGGATACCTGCTCGAACTTGCCTGTAGAAAAGCTGACGAAAGTGAAGAATTCTACGCAGAAAACAGCGACAAGCCTGCCAAGGACGCTTTAGCGATGAAGAAAGGACTCGGCTACCATGATTGCGCTGTAAGATTTGAGATCCGTCAATTAGTTGATGAATTGCTTTCTCACACAACGCTTCTGGATTACCCTTCTCCCAACGATTTCGACAATCTGGACGAAACAGTGAGCCCGGTAATTTATGCTGACTCTAGAATCGATCCTGACGATGAACATGCTTTGGTTGATTGGTTTGCTGGATGGTCAATGACCCGGTTAGACCGATTTAGGAAATTCGCAGTTATGGGCACCGGCCGGGAACATAGGGTTAAGGCTACGAGACTGAAGTATGTGTCAAGTAGTGGAACCACTCCGACCGCTACAGTTCATACGAATCGTACTCTATCGAGTAATGAGAAAGTTAATTCTACAATCGACGATCACGACAGTCCTCAAAAGTCGACAGCACTTGAAGTTGCCAAGAAACCGAGTGAGAATTTGGTGAATAATTCCTCGAGAGCAAACGAGCCGCTAACAGCTCAACCTAATCTTCCAATATTGCAAACAAACTCTTCCGAATCACCTCTTTTCGTTCCGCCCAACGACAATACATGGTCTCCTCAATCTAATGAATCTGATAGCCAACCTCGATTGCCCAACAGCAAACCTAGCAAAATTTCGAATGATGGGATTAAAATTGGCAAGGATGGTCGCAAATTCATTCCGCAATCCCTCCGACCCTCTAGGATAACCAGATCTAAAACCGATATTCGACCAGGTTATACGCCGCCTGAGGATAAGGAAATCTATGAAGTTCGTCAAGCCGTGGACGGCGTTCCGTCATACGAAAACAGCTCTCGTATTAGCTCAAGACGAGAATCTATGAAGAGCAATAGCACAGAACGGCCTCTCATTAGCTCTCCATACTCACTTGAATCCTTGGCCATGCCAGAGGATATGGATGTTGACAGGCTAGTTGCTGAGGTTATTGCAGCGGCTAATGCCACGGATGCTGATACGGGTAATGAGCATGAAGGGTTAGTGAGAAAGGAAATCAAAATGGAGGCTACGACTGAGTGGTATCAGCGACAGAAAACTACGGGCAAGGAGTGGTGCCATATCTGTGTTGGAACCTGGGAAACATGCAGTTCTTTTCTTAAAATTGGGAAGTAAAGGTGGTTAGGAGAACTCTCGACTGAATAATTTTTATTCTGAATCTGGGAACAAAATAATTTACAAAGCCAACTTAGTCTGGGTAGTAGTAGGCCTCCTCGCTACCCATACCCTTCTCCTGCTCCAGCGAACCCCCACCCCCCCCCCCTTCTCCTCTTCTTCTCATGGGGCCTCTCGCGGCTTTTGACAATTCCGATACTTACGGCTCCTCTTTATAGTCCTCGCTCCGTTAAAGTTACCGCTTGATCTCTTCATGTGCTCGCAATCTGGTAATACCCAAGACCTAGCCGCTTATTCTGGCCACTCGTCTGCCTATATTGTCGGATCCGAAGACCCTGACAACTCCTCCAAACAGGACTTTGTACCCCCTCCATCCCTACCCTCTGACATGGGGCTGCGATACATAACAATTCCCGCGACAGATGATGTTCGGTGAGTCCCTCCCCGCTGATTGGTCGATGGTTCTCGCCGCGCACCAGCTTTATGCATTTAGGCACATGCACCTTTCTCTCGTCTGTCAACCACCTCCATGAACGTTCCTGTTTTATTTTGAGGTTATCGAGGGTGACAATGCCACGACTGGGCCCGCCGTCACTGTGCTTGTCAGCCGTTGCACGGCTGAGGCCTCAATCCTGCCAAACCTTCAATGCCGCAATCGCGTCACGCGAGTAGTCTCCGCGGGATTGTGTGTGTCACGAACGGTTGAGCTGGCCGTCCTGCTGTGCTGCAGTCCAACTGGCATCATTACCGCGTTGGAGGTGAAGTGACTTGAATGGGGTGCTGTTGTTGAACCTTAAATGCTGTCAAACAGTCATGCAAAGAATTGTGGCTGACCCGTCCCATAGATTCAGCCCGGATTCCGATACTTCGCATAGCCCTGTCTATTCGATAACACCTTCGATACCTACCCCATCCTCGTCATCCACGTTATCATTTTCGCACTTCCTCCCGAATGTTTATCATCAACCTAGCTTAAACGGCTCCACGTACCCAAGTGGTAACCCCTACTTTTCGCCGGGCTCCTCGATCTTCTCCATACCTGATATTAAGCCACGACTAAATTCAATGTAAGGCCCTTCCCTGTAGCATGGTACACTACTGTGATCAGATAATAATGATACATTCGCAGTCATTCATCCCCTGGAATGGCACCACCCTCTCGCTCTCCAGCGCTACCCCATTCATCAACTTTCACTGCGCGCGAAGCATACACAAGTGCAACACCGCACCTCAGACGAACTTCGGATCTCCTCTCGAGATCTCCGTCAGCCTCTGGAACTGGTAGAGGCGTGCCACTGTCACCATCATCAAGTGGAGGCTTCACAAGTCCAACAGCCATGGATAATTCAACACAGGGACCTCCACTAAACCCTACAGAAGTGATACATGAACTTCAAGCTTCAGATGGCCACACCATCCGGCCCGAGATATATGGGAGAATCGACAAGGGTTTTTTCATGGCCGATAACGACTGGACGTGTTATAGAAGAAATTATTTTTCTCTAAACTGTTCATATACTCTCCTCCCAGCTCTCCCAACGGGGACCATACATCTGATCCAGCCAGGATCAACGCCTCAAGTCTACGGATTCGCACTGTCAATAGCGGCAGTTGTAGATGGTCGAGATGGGAAAGCAATTGAACTTGTGCAGCACACCCCGAAACGAGACAAGGGTCCTCAAGAAAAACCTGCCAAAATGGCAGTATCTCCTCGACCTCCACCAAACCTTGGGATCTATGCCAGTGATAGTGGGATCGGAAATGGGTCTCGAGGACTTTACGAGGCCGGTTTTGGGCAATCCCCCACCCAACCTATCATGGAAGTAACATTCGAAAGAATTCAGTTCAAGAATGCCACAGCCAATAACGGCAAACGGCGCGCCGCCCAGCAATATTATCATCTCCTCGTTGAGCTCTTCGCAGACGTAGGCCAACAACAAACGGAACGCTACATTAAAATCGCGACTCGCATGTCCGCCCCAATGGTTGTACGAGGTCGTTCACCAGGTCATTACCAGAGTGAGCGTCGAGGAAGTAATACATCTGCTGGCCCAGGGGGCTCAGGAGGTGCTGGTGGTGGTGGATCATACACGCCCAGCGGTAGCGCATCCCGCGCTTCAGGCGATATCTCCATGTCAGGAGCACCATCTATGCTTCCTGGCTCCTCCTACCCCTCATCCTACGATACTCGATCTCAGCATCATTATCGACCTAACGCATCGGTCCAAATCCCCATGGAACCAACTCTCTCGGCCGAAGAAGCAAAATCCATCGAAGAATCCCCCTGCTATCTCTATTATCCTGGTCCTATATATGAAGGCCATGAAAGTCGGTATCAATTGCCCAGTCTTCCGGAATATGTGCCGGGGAAGATCAAGCAAGAATTCGGTAGTGGGTATGTACTGCCAAGTCTGAGCAGTACCCATGAAGGATTTGGGAGACAGTGTGGGCGATGGGAGGGGGTACAGGAATCGAAAGGATATTTCCCTACTACGGTTTTGCAGCAGGAGTTGAATATCTCTTGATTGTCTCCCTCTGTACCCTATCGAGAATTGGGAAAATTGCTTTTAGCCATCGCATCGCATCCCCGTTCAGCTTCATCTCAATCTTGATTTCATCTCATTTCTTCTACTTTACATCGCATCACAATCGCATTTGCAGCACCTCCATCGTGTCGTATTTAACTTTGGGCATAGGCATGGGATGCGGGCTTGGGCTTGGGAATGGGTCTGGTTTGGGATGGCGTATGAAAGATTTGGAATTTGGGATTTTGGACGGGGAAAAAAAGAGTACGCGCGATTTGGGAAATGAGGAAGAGAAACAACGGCTGGGATGGATGGATACCCCCAAATCTCCTTCTCGCAATTTTTTTTTTTTTTTTTTTTTTTGGTTCGCTGTTCTCCCCCCTTGTGCGTACGTATGTATACGAGAGAATCTCGTTTCACCTATTTCATGACAGGTTAATAGTCTAAAAAGTTACTTCCTGATCGCTTGCTTTTTCCTTTTCTCTTGCGATGGGATGGGATGGGATGGACGGGATTGGGATCGGGATGACCATGAAGAGGTGTGCATGCATATGCTTATTACTATCGCGCTCAAGAATTCTTAGATTCTCTCGCTTGGTAAATGATGGGGAAGGGAGAGAGGGGGCCTTGATGGCATATGGGGGATCTTGATTTGATCCCGAGCTCTATTTGTATGTTGTTTTAATCAATTTTTACTGTCTGGCATTGATTGATTGACTTATTGACTGATCGAGCCTCTTCTCACCCTCGCTCTGACGCTAAGAACTCTGCCACTGTGTTGTCCTTCACTTGACTTTTTGTGCAGTCTGCTTATGTGTGTATATGCCAGTTCTTGGCTTGAATGTGGGGATAGAAGACGGACATGACATGGGAAGGAACGGAAGAGGAGGGTGTAGTAATTCAATGGAAAAAGGATAGAAAAACAATCATTTATAAGCTGGGTATAGGGGTGAGAGGGTTGAGGATGGGAAGTGGTGGGAAAGAGGGGCCATAGAGTGAACTGAATGAATTTAAATTGTAAAGCTTTGAAATGGTGGTTCAGTGTATCTCGAAACAAATTAAGAAAGATGTAGAGACAGTTGTAGCTGTTATGGGGGGAAAAAATAAAAACAAATTTATTAAATTACATAATTTGAAATCATATTGAATTCATTACTTAAAAGCTAAATTTTGTAGTGCGAATAAAAGGAAAGATTGCATAATTATTCTTTAATCTTTTGAGGGTTCTGTTGAGAAAGCATATGACATGCAAGGAGGGCATTTAGAGCGACTTCAGGTCGATTATTTAAAGTTAGAAACTCCCCCATAGATTAGAACCTATCTCCGCATCTTCTCTCCCGCCGTTTATCTTTGTTATTAGAGCTGCCCTACTTATGAATTGTTTTATACATCACCAGTTTTCAAGTAGTGAGTGGATACTTAAATAATGCAGAACAGTGAGTACTATATTTTTCGATCTGGAAAATGTTTGTAATTCCAGTTTTTTATTTATATAATTCATTGTTACATTCAAAATTCTCTGTCGATTATTTGTTTATTATTTCCTATTCACTTCACAATGTTTTTGCCTTGATATTGCCGTGGTATTGCCATGAAATTATTTTTTGACAAAAACCGCGCCTAAAGTTATTTCCTTCCAATAAAGCACTGAATATCCACTTTTATTTGTGGACTTAATATAAAGTAGAAGATTTCTCAGCCACTTCTAAATCTCAAGTTAGACGTCAACCCGACTTTGTAGTCTTATTATTACAACAACGAAAAATTAATTGAGGTGAACTTTTGAACCTGACTTTCCCATGTATCCTAGTGCTCCCTTTTGCAAGGTTGGCACGCAATCCGAGCTTAGGTTTGTTCCTAATATCTCTTTCGCTGTCAAATCATATATTGATTGCTGTCAATGATATTTGAGGTTTAGCACGAATATTTTGCAAGACCATAATTCAGTCAATTTATGCTACGGATCTTTAAGCATCTACGACGTTTCAGTTCTGCTCTGTACCAAAACGTAAATACTTCTGGTCCGAATTGAGGATAGAGTCTATATTATTTGCTTTTCTATGCCTAAATATTTATACCCTCTCATAAACGCACTTTAACTGCAATGATTCTGGATTGTATGATTCACTCTTCAGGCTCCACAATCAAATCTGAATTTTGATTCTTATTGACAGGCAAAGCCTTACATATATATTTTGGCACAAAAAAATCTCCAAAAAAAAAAATAAAACCTTTCAACACAAGAAGAAATGTAGGTAAGCAAAAATCATGTTTTTAATTGCAAAGCTTTTATTTCAATATTTCAACTCGTTCGCTAGTTGTTATTTCTATTCTCTAGAGAATACAATAGATGAATTGAAAATAATTTTGTCTACTGTTGTCAAGTTTAGTTTCACTGTCAAGTTATCAAATATATTTACTTTTTACAGCTATTCTTTCTTATAAATCAAACATCTTGCCATGCCACGCATACCCTGAGGGATGGCAAATTCCAAAGCCCATACGATATACCACGCCAATAGACACACCTCCTGAGTTCGCTATGATCGAAATACTATACCACGCCAATAGACACACCTCATGAGTTCGCTATGATCGAAATACGCCCACTACTTACCTCAATTCCTCATCAATTTGCAGCTCCCCTTGCAAAGGAAATTCACAGCTAAAAGCATTGCATTTTCCATTAATGCCATTTCCTTTTGGTAAATATTTTAAAAGTGAGCCTCCCTTAGAAAAAATAGGATATATCTCAATGTTGCTCTCAGAACCTCAGTCGCGAAATAGAATTCCTTGCTGTATTCTGCTTCTTTATTGGCAATAGTTCTAAATTATATAACATTGATATTTTCCTTATATATTGGGTTTCAACATGGATGTTAAAAATTTGGAATTGTTCCTTCTAGTAAATGCTCGAACTTGATTAAGAAGATTATTGTCGTCATGGCGATTCTTGTTACTAAACTCCGGTCTACTCTTAATTCCCCTGTTTTCTGTATTTTACCTTCGTTTCCGTTCCTCTTCCTATCCTAACTTTTACTGCCCAACTGACATATATCAATTTCTTTGGCTTTCTTATATAAATAGCTTTCCTTACATGTTCCAACAAGCTCTTTTGTTTTTCCATTAGTACCTACGATTATTGAATCTTTCTATATTTATCTCCAAGCTTATTCTTGTATTTCAAAAATAGAATTCACCCACCATCAACTCGCCTCTAATTTTCAACAGAAATTTATAAATCACAGAGAAATACTGTTTAGTAAAATCATACATTGAAATGCGGTCTACTCAGTGATCGAAGTCTCCTTATTATCACGTAGAAGTGTAGAGGGGGGAATATAGGCAAAACAGCTTCAATTGAAGAGGTCTCGATGGGTCTGACCTCAAGAAGTAAGCAGATTACTACTTCCTCACCTTAATTCACCAGAATATATTTGTAGCCATTCTAAATTCTACTTCTCATCGCTTCATCTACCTTTGTATTCCTCCTTCTCCTTATAACAGTTAAAACCCGCATTTACTTGCGTTCTCTCCCTTCCATCATTTTCGTTAAAATTCCAATCCAGCTACTCCAAACCCTATCCATATACCCACATTTCAAGCCACCCCTTGCTAACTACTTCCTCAGCATATGGAATCTTAATATAAACATAGAATACCCGCTCATAACCGGCTAAGAAATTTATCAACCTCTTATTATTCTCTTGGCCAAAAATCTTTTCAGACAACAACGAAATGATTATTATGAAGTAGATTCACAATATCTTTTCCTAAAAGAATGTTTTATTTTGGTTTCCCAAAGATTTACACTTTGTTTTACTTGTGTAGTTCCCGAGCTCTTTCATCTTTAATCTTGCAGTTTTGTTACCAATTCCATTTCCGCTGCCAGTGGGCCCATGTCACCTACTTCATTTTAATTGTTTCTGGCGTGCTATATTTACTTATAAAGCTGCTTTTAGAAGCCCTTGTATGAATCCTTCTGGTGTATTAAACTTGTTCCCTACTAAGCTCTCAGATTTGCTTTCTCCCTTGGGAGCCATTACAGATATTATGCTATAAAGAAGACTATGGTTGTCCAGACTTTACTCATTCGACAATAAGTAACCTCTAATTTTGATCCATTTCTTGACTTATTCCACATATTCTGTGGTGGCTGTCATTTCCAATGTCAATGTCAATATCCTGCCTCTCTTCTCATCTAATAGTTACTTACTTTAATGTACTATCAACTATGCTACTATCAACTATGCAACAAAAACTGATCTTGATCTTTAACCCTAAGCGGAAATTTATTCACCACTTCTATAGTATTATGATCTGATCTATCCCCTCCGAGGGTATCTGTCTCTCTAAGCACTGCGACTATTCCCAGTCGTCCTAATTTATATACCTCCATTCCCAAGCAGCCCATTTATGCTCTTCAATACTCTTTTCTGTTGGTATCATTAAGGTGGTAATCTATTCGTGAATAGTCAAAGGTTCAAATCAAGTATATTATTAGGTCTAGAGTTTGAAGAGGAGTGGGAGTGGAGGACCCCTTAAGTACCCAAGGGTGTCTCCCAGTGAATTCCAATGATTCACACCAAATTGGCTAGGATGCCCAAAGGGGCAATAAGCGAAGCTATTCCCACTTATGCCCATATTGTTCTCATGACCGAAGTGGTTCCTTATGACCACACTTTACATGATTGCAATAATTAATGCTTGACAACAGGATTTATTTCATCCTTGTAAGCTTCACTAAGAGAGGAGCATATAAAGCACACTTTATACCATTTTGAAGAGGCAGCATATAACAAACACTTTACCTAAATATTGTCAGTCAGAGAAATGAATACTCAGTCGAAGTTATTACTTACCAATTCCTCAATTCTATATTATCATAAAAACATATTCGTCTCTTCCACTCTTTAATTTTCATTTACCAATGTTTGTTCCACATCTTTATGTTCCGTTGTCATCTCTGCTTTTGCTGTCAATCCAATTAACTCTGCTATTTTCAATCACTATGCTAGAACCGACGGCTGAGCATGAGGGTCTTGTTGTACTATCTGAAGAGGCATGACGATGTCTTCCTAGTGATCGATTGTAGCAGTTCTTTGTGCGATGCCAATATCGATCTTCTTCTCGGGACCTAAGATATCCATACCAATTAAAATCTTGGCGTGCCAGTTGTTAACAAAGTATAGTTCACAGGTAATGCAGGCGTGCTCGTACAATCCTCGAAGTAGAAGGCTAGGATCACGTATTTGAATGGAGGGTGTTTGAGGTCGTTGATGCCTGTCTTTAATTACTTTTATATCATATACTTATATAGTCAGATCTCCCAAGCACACAAGGGAATTCTTAAATCCCTGTCTAATTTTTCGTGGGTTTTTCAGATTGACCGTAATCATACCTGCAATGCTGACTTTATACAATCTCCAAACACAATACCCACTCACTTTCTCCAACTTCTCCCCTCTACGGTTGACTTGTTTAAGTGACTCACTCTCGCTCGAAGGGAAATTATATAGAACACTCCACACAGCCCTTAAGTTGGGGTAAACAATATTTTTCATATTCAAGCTATTCATCTTTGTACTTTAGATTACGACGATGTATTACCCCCTAGTTTCTCTGCGCCCCTATTTTAATTACCTATCAATCAACGAGCCTTGAAATCCATAATTTGAATGCCACTCTTATATTTGCTAGCGCTTTTGTTGCCAATAAAATCATTGCTGTCAATTCCCTTTTAATTTCCCTCCCGTATCTTCCTGTTCTATTATTCTTTGACACCAGCTAAAGCCCGAAAATTTAGAACTGGGCTTCAATCATGTTTTGCGCAACCTAGATTTCCTGAATACGTTATATCCATGACAGCATTGCGATGCATTTTTTAACTTTTTCAGTAACTTGCTCGTTTCTTGCAGGGGGTATAGACTTTTTATATCCGTCGCCTAGTGTTAAAACCCATACTTGACAAGTTAAGATTCACGAGTCTTGAAAGGCGAGGAAGTGAATTTTGTAAAATTATAGTAAATAACGAATATAGACTAAAAGAATACCATTTGAAGACTATAGCTAGAGCCGGGATTTAAACAGTGAATAACGATCCAAATCACTTCTTAAATATCCCATGCACACTTTTCATCTCTCCAACATAGCAATTTTAGTTTCGATAATCACTTCCAAACCATAAAAGACGCTCGGAAATCATAATGCACGTGCATTTCAACTTCAAAAGCACTTTACAGATGCTCAATATTTTCGACCCATAATCTCCCCAGCTGCATTACTCTCACTCATTCAAAGAGTCAGAGTATGTTTAGACAGTATACCTGAAGAACGAAGCATCATCCCCTTTCTCAGATTCTTCCATCTTCATATCATCAGTATATAAAGTATTCTTCAAGAGAAAGGCTGCTTCTCGGCGAGTATTCTCTCGACGAAGATAGATAGTCATGAAGAGTGTGAGGCAGAAGGAGAATGAAATGAGTCCGATGAGAATACTGTGGCCTTGTATGAATCTAGTGTAGATCTATTAGTTTCATCCGAAAAGTGAAAGGATAATTAACTTTCCTAGGAGCATCTTTAGTCAAATAGATGAAACTGGCAATGACACCCCCGAGGTTGCCGAAGCCGGTTTGCATAGCAATTCCAACTCCTCGCTTCAAGCTGCCGCCGATGTTGTTACTGTTCCATGCCCCAATCAAAGGGATTAGGGGGTAGATTCCTGATCAAGAAGTATTAATAACTGTATTAATGTAAGTTGAGGCAAGAAATGAATTGGACGTACCACCAGCCGCTAGGAACGTCCCTACGTATTTGATGTGAGGTTCATCGCTCGCAAGAAGCATCACAAACCCGGCGATAGCAAGTAGCTCAAATACTAGAAGGAAAATACCTCGTTGTTTTACCTTGTCGGCTGCATAGCTTCCCCCAATCGTAAGCATACAGGCCAGGACATAGGGAGGAACTGTCATTAGCTGTGCTGTATTGTTGGAGTATCCCAGATCTTTGATAATTGTAGGAAGAAATAGAGAGATCGAGTAGAGCGCAGTAAAGATTCCACATGCGATTAACATATTAACCCATATCTTCCAGTCTCTGAAGGCTTGCCATACATACTTCAGGTCGAAATCATCGGAGAGGTACTCTTTGTCGACGATAAGTCGGCGTTGGACTTCTGACTTTTCAGCAGGCGTCAAAAATTTGGTACTAATTGTGTGAGTTTTCTGGTGTGGAAGTGGATAACTCGTACTCACGTGGCTGGATAATCATTGATAGCCCAATAAGCACCACATGCAACGCATAGCGTAAATAGACCTTCGATAGTGAAAATTAGCCGTCTGATTAAAGTTTGGAGCGTTTCATAAAACCCAGATAGTGAGTTATTTCGACTAGACAGATTCAGATCTGGGCAACGAGGCGCAATGTGGGGGTGGGGGCAAAGGGGCTTATGAAATTCTAACAAACCTTCAATGATGAAAATCCATGACCATCCAGCTTTATTACCTAGCCCCGACATTTCGGAGATGCCTCGAGCAAAAAGGCCACCGAATGCACCTGCAGCTGTAGCAGCAGAAAAGAACAATGCCATACGGAAGCCGCATTCATGACGTTGATACCACATTGTAATAAAATAGTTAGCACCAGGAAAGAGGCCACCTTCTGCAATACCTAGGAATACTCGGCAAGTAAGTAGACCGCTATAACTCTGTACCAAGCCCATACAAGTCATGATAATTCCCCAAGAAACCATGATAATTGTCAACCAAACTGAAGGCCGAAAACGTTTCATCATCAAGTTACTTGGAATCTCGGTAAGAATGTAGAATGGAAAGAAAATGGCCAAAGCAATATTATAATCCAGGCCCTCCATATGGAGGTCTTTTTCAAGCCCAAAAAGACGAGCATTTCCAACATTTGTACGGTCCAGAAAGCAGAGTCTGTAGAGATCAGTAAGTGAGTTGCCTAGGACATTGCAACTTACAGATAGATCAAAGCTAAGAAAGGGATTAAATGCAAATCAAGCTTGCGAAGAAGTTTCTTATCTAGGGTCTTGTCGAGTGTTTGTTGTCCTTTCGTGAATAGCTGTGGTGCCTCCAAGCTCGAAGCTGGAGGATCATTGCCCGCTTCAAGGATATCAATATCAGTCAAGGGAACATCAAGAGCGTTCTTGGGAGAGTGTGTCATATTGAGATTGATAAGGATAGACGATAATGAGAAAGGAGAGGGACTTGAAAATCCGATCTGTTGTTGTATCTAGTGCGTGGGTGATTAAGATAATTTAGTAGAAATGTGACTGTGCGCATCTCATCAAGATTAGGTATGATTGTAACATAATAGTGAACTTGGGGCACACAAAACGTGTTGAGGGCATTGAACCTGACGAAATTGCATTACTCACATGGACTTAATTGGGAAATACCAGCCGCAGTATGTACGAGGGAATGGAACACACAGAATATTCATAACCTGAATTATGTTCTTAGATTGGAGGGAGGCTTGAGGGACGTAGCAAAGTCCCTTGTATTCGCATTATTGGTAATTTACTATGCTACTTTTGTAACCCTCTGCACCACTTGGGATTATGATAGGTCCCAAACATACCAACGCCATGTTGGGACAGCACTCTTCTACGGCAACAAGCATTTGACAAACTTCGCTTGGCTGACCAATATAGAAGACGAATGTAGATAACGTTCATCTAACCCAACTGATTGAGAGTGTATAACACTGTAAACTCAACAGCCAGTGCAGGCACCTGGTGATAGGGCCTTGTAGCTGTCGTCAGCCGCTTGAAATCTTGGTCGAGTTATCAAAATGAGGAGAAACAAGTCTCATATAAAGATACATGTCAATGTTCATGCCTAGAATATTGCGAAGCATCATGGGATAGCTGATATAGTACTGTACTCATTATTGACACAAGAATTACAGCCAACTTGAGAACCGCAGTGAGTCAATCGAATCGAATACGAGTCTGACTTAAAACAAGCCACAAACACAGATCTGGATTGACAATGCCGCCATCCACATCTGGATAACCAAATCAAGCAAGGATTGAAGGGCCTAGTGGGCCGAGAATAACTGATGGATGTAACGACAAAGGCATCTTACATTTCATCGCCAAGTTCAGAAAAGTGTGAAGAAGTCGAATATTTCAACGAGTAAAACATATTTAATATGCAACGATGACCCAAAACAATCATACGCAATGCGAGTGTCCCCGAACTACGACATGTCGGACATTTGGTACGTGTTTGTCCTCGGGAATCGTGAAACATGAGCTTCCATGGATTGTTCTAATGCACCTTGCCGTAGAGATTCAGCCCATCTCCAATGCCTTGCAATAGTGGGTCATGCGAGCAAAGCATCTCGAAGAATCGAACAGGATCGAGTGGTCTCTACCCGTCTGTTGAGGAGCGAAGGTAACACTCTCGGGCACCATTCCGTCACGGAGACCTACTTCATACACTCGCCTACGAGTGCAAGGAAGATCAAATCAGATTAAGAGGTACAATGACAAAAGGAAGGTTGAAAAAGGACGAGCTTGGATTTGAGGTAAAATGTATCACGTGATTTTATACGAGCCTGAAAATCTAGGCTTTGACTCAGGGTGCCTGCTTTGAAGAAGACCGCATATCTCTCTTTAGAAACGAAACAAAATACCGATCGATCATGGCATTACCTCTCCCGCCTGGGTTAACACCTATGGAAGTAGCATTTCTCTGCGAAATGGAAATGGTGACCGTCGTGCCACGTCAGAGACTCGAAAGCCTGCATCTTCTTGGAGTCTGTTACCCCGCTACCACCACATCCTCCCTATTTTCAATTCTCAATTCACTCCTAGTCATAAACTAATTGCACAGTATTCAGGGGCCGACACAACCTCTCAAACCACCTCATCGAGCGCCCCTACCACTCTGGCTTGCTCTCCTCCTCAAACGTCAAAAACGAGCTAATATCCACGCCCCACCATGGCTACACCCCTACTCCCTCGAATCCATACTCGAGCACGAAACTAAAATCGCGCCGTCAGTATTTTCTCCTCCACCACCAATTGCACCTTCTGTCTCCTCCTCGCTCTCGCCACCATTCATCCCATCTTCCACCGACTCCGCGCTCCCAAATCACCTGCCGTACCACTGGCTTGAGCTGGGGGAAATATTGTTAGAGGCTTGTAGTGATGATATACCCGATCCGGGGAGGGTAAGGACCCTATTGAGGGACTTGAGGGAGGTGAGGATGGCGAAGATGAGGGGGAGTATGAAGGAGCTTGAGGGTGGTGGTGTGACCAAGTTAACGGGTGTTGGGGGCATGGAGGTTGCGGAGGGGAGGGGCTTTATTGTGGGTGTTATGGATGGGTTGAGGAAGCTGGGGGCTAGTAGGGAAGCGGCAAGGAGGGAGAGAGAAGAGGATGAAGGAGATGGTGGGGGTGGAGAGGGAAGTGAAGATGAAGATATGGGGTTCAATTGATCTTGGGGATAAGGAATAATGCATAATGGATGGAGTTTGGATTTGATTTATCGGAATACATCAAGTGGTCTTGCCGAGTGTAGATTGCGTTCACTTGTTTCAGTTCTCAAGAACATTATTTCATTCGGAGATTCTTTCAACTCACTTACTCTTAAGGCTCAAGTAGAGCCTGAAGACGAGCATAGAGGCACATCATAATGAGCTTCCATTACACTATTCGTCGATGGTGAAGTATGGAATCTCATTTAATAACTGCTTGAAACACAAACCAAAAAAATCATTGATGCAAAGATTCCAAATGAATTTCATGCAAATGAAAGATGAGAAATCAATCGAGAGCCAAGATAGTCGTGAAGTTTGACACATGACTTTGGCCACAGGCGCGACTATTATAGCACACTGGTAATTCTATTGGATGGCATCGATATGGCCTTTTATCATTCCTTCGACTCCACCCAGTTGAGTATTGCTTGTCTCGCAATGGTCGAAGGAACAGCTGAGATCTTCCTTTCGCTGAGCAGTAAGAACATGCGAAGATTGTAGGCTTTGGGTTATCCCGTTGTCAATGCCACTGGAAGAGTTATTTATACTACCGTGGTGACATGGAAGGTATTTTCGAAGTTTGTCCTTGCGAGCAATTCCCTTGATAAATCTGGGACAGGAACTATGAGGACAAACATGTAGTGCGAGACCCTCATGATGTTTTGTCTTGATGTGGCGTTCCAGGTCAGCCTTCTTGCTGAAGGTTTACGGACGGAGTATCCAGGCTTGGCACAGATCAATGGCTCGACATGGGCATTCTGGATACGATTTTTCAGAGATTTGGCAGCTTTGAACTCCCCTTTGGTTTTGCAATCGGTCCATTTGTAGCCAGGCCAGGAGGCTTCCACCTATGTAACATGATAATTCAGCAGAGGGGCTCGGACGGCGTTGCAATTTCGGAGAAGATCCTATATGTCCCAACCTGACCATGGGTAGCAAAAGTTTAACGTGAAGTCGGTACCGACCAAAGACGAGATGAGGGCTGCTAGGGTCTATGGGGCTGTGGTTTTGGCAAGGCTTGCAGAGAGTTTAGCTTTTTTTTTTTAGAATTTTTTTTTTAATTTCACTAGTTATCCATACCGGTTACCGAGTAGCCTTCGAAGTTTTAAGATAATTACATATTATCGGCCCAATCAAGCTAAGGATAATCCATGTCGTCGGCGCAAGAGCGGTCTAGTGTCACCGAAATTTAAATCTTTGTAGAGACAGCAAGTGGATGAAAGCGCAGATCAGCTGGGAGGAAATAAGGTGGGAAATGGCCTGCTTATATAGATCTGCATGAGGAACTTGCACCCTTACTCATACCGGTTGAAACCTCACCCCCTTTGATGCTTATCAGTTTCCTGCCATGCATTAACGGAAATAATCTAGGAGGTCATAAATGATTTTACTTGCCTAGTTAAGCAGCCTTTTCCAATGAGCCATTTCCTAGTTATTTATTTGAGAATTAGCACCAAGGAAGTTTCAAAATTGTCACGTATCATGACTTAATGGCCATTAATCCTTTGATTGCTCAAGGATTATAATTACTTCATTGTGTTGAATTGGCAATATATGGATCGTAGTGCTTAGCGGGGTTGTGCAATTAACTATTATTATCGCTCAACTATTTTTCATATTCATGGTCAGTCCTGGAAGACCAACTATTCCCCTTCATTCACATCTATAAAAACTTTCTCTAAGCAAGAGTAATTTGTAAAAAAGACTAAGGCGGGGGAACTGATTCCAAAAACTCCATTGTCAAATTTATATTGCGAAACCTCCAATACTATCTATCAATATGCTACCAAAGCCTTGTATTTACTACTGTGGAAATTACCACTGGCTTTATAACTACAATATAGAATAATTTTATGTGTGCTTTACCTCACTTTCGCCACATCTAACAAAGCATTAAAAAGAGCTTGTATCTACATCGAAGATGATGAGACAGACCCCTCAACTTATGCGACTTCTAGACTAATAAATGGAACTAAAATTTTGTATTGTCAGTTGAGTTGGGATGAAAAGTACAGTATGTAGTCAGTATGTAGTACGAAGTTATTATCTGAAATTAACTGCATTACAAACTTCCGCAGAAATATAAATTGTAGTGAATGACATACAAGTACAACAAAATCGCCGTAAATTCTAATGGAATAAAAACTACTACGTAAAGTTAAGGCCAGCAACACAAATAAGTCCGAAGTCTAAAATATCGAGCAAATCCCTCTCCTACGAATACGACGCAAGTTCCTTCTCTGTCCAATCCCATAATTCCTCTGCAAGCGCTTCATCTTTGGACTGCTTCGTAGGCGGAAGAGGTTTCCCAACCGGCCCGTACATACCGCCAGACACTAACGCTTTCTTATCCGTAGTTGTCGCCGCCCAGAGAGTATTGAAAGCACCTTCAAGCAGACCTATACGCGGCTGTTTTAACGTGGCAAGCTTGGCCACAGCGCAATCCAGCATCGACAAATGACTCTGCAGCGCGGACTCCTCGATGATCCCAGGATGGACAGCCGCAACCGTAAGACTTGGATAGCGATTGGAAAGCTGCGACGCATAGAGGATATTGGCGAGTTTGCTCTGGCCATAGCGGAGCCATTTGATCATGAAGCCTGCAGGATTGTTAACTCTATGAAGGAGTATTGACCAGAGGAAGAAGTAACGTACCAGAATTTTCTGGATGCTTGATGTCTTTAAATCGGATTCCTTCGGGGGGCGCAGACCGAAATGCCAGAGAGCTCAATGACACAATCCGTGCATCACCCCTCTCAGATGCTGCTTTTAGTAAAGCGGGAAGGCAAAGCTTGATCAGAAGAGCGTGTGAGATATAGTTGATCGCGAACTGGATTTCATATCCGTCCTTGGAAACGCTAGGTGGCACGGCCATAACCCCAGCGTTGCAAATTAGTATATCGAGTTGATTTCCCGACATTTTGAGGAACTGCTTTGCGGCGAGTGAAACGGACTGCAGTGATGTTTGGTCACAGGGAATGAAAGTGAGGTTTGGTGAGGTGGTTTTAGTCTCGGCGATGAGAGACTCGGCGGCTTGGACTTTTCGTCCCGTGAAATAGATGTGCTTGGGATTGTGTTTCGCAAGTTCGGTGATTGTTGTTCTTCCTATTCCAGCAGTACCTGGTTGACAGATCGGTTAGTGGTAGTGCTATGTATATGAAAATATATTGCTATAGTAGGTACTTACCACCCGTAATTAAAATAACCTTTCCAGCCAAGTTAGGTATATCTTTATCTGGGTTGTAATTGAGTGCCATTGTTCTGATGAGATTTGTGTATGGGATTTAAATGTTAGGTGGTCTTGATGTCTTGAGGTGGATGTAATGAACGATATGAAGGGGGAGGACGTTCATATAAATATCCAGAGAACTACTGCCATAGAACTCCTGGTACAGCGAAAGCGGTAGGAAGATAGACCGGCGGGATTTGTGGCATCATGGCCGTAGTGGCTGTTGAATCTACTCCTTTCCGATTTTTGCTGCTTTTCCGCCATTCACGCCTTTCACGCCTTCGCTTCCGAGACTCTTCCCCTTTCTCGGATCTTCAAACCCGACTCGCTTATCCTAAAGTTACGTGACAAACTTGATAGTGGATGAACCATTTTTACCATAGCCTTAAACATTCCAACATATGATTCATACACCGAAATAATCCTGACCCATGATACAAAGCGCTGCTCAATTCCCTCGCTCCGGCGGTCTACAGCGTGTGCTAGGGGTATCAGCAGGCTGCGGTTCGATGGATTTTGCGAGCGTAGCTACCAGTTATCCATTGGTGCCATGACACCCAATCCCCATTTCATGAAGTAAATCCTTGGCACTTCTTCGGGAAATAAGATGGCCATTGCTTGCCTGATTTTGGGATCTTCCGAAAGGCCCCTCCGTCTGATGATTCTTGCGACGACTTCGAAATCGTGTGTGGGGGGCCGTTGATCAATGCTTGAGTTATTTCCAATCTCCGAGCTAGTTACAATATTCTGGCCACGCTCAATATTCCGCTCATTTGTCATATCTTCTTCATACTCGATGTTCCCCTCGGGTGTGATGTCCAGCGTTTTCCGAGACTCAACATGCGATTTCGGTACCTTTTCCATGAAAGCAACGAAATCTACGTTGGTATCATAGCCATTAAACCTCGCCCAAGACCAAAACAAAGCTAGAGTATCTTTATGAAGAAAGAATTGGATCTCATTCGCATGTTCATCCTGTTCGGGAAATAAGGCGATCTCTGGATCTCTGCAGTCTGTTGCCGTAACACACAGCACAAAAGCAATGAAGTAACATGCTCCATGTTGAAACGCTTTCTGATAAACCTTGCGTGCCTTGGAAAATCGATAGGTTTTGTCGACCTCACTGCGTGATCTTTTGCCTCTTCGTCGTTCGGGCTGGTGGTGTGGCGTAAAAAACATAGTGAAGATCTCGGAGAGCTTCCGTTGTGTCTTTTTAGCAATCCGCCCAGTTTTAGCTAGGCCGAGGGCAGCCGAGACCATCTCTATGTGTAGATCACGTCCCATGATTATTGAGGATTGACACGTAGGGTTGAGAGAAGAGGAAAAGGTGGGAACAGAGGAAAGATGAGATGATATGTCAGCCGATTATTCTTCCTTGATTTACCCGAAGTTCACCCGCTCCCATCACGTGCATGGCATTTTATATCAAAACTTAAGATTCAAAAAATCCATTATTAAATGAATTAAAATAATAAATTATATATTATTTACTAACCCATGCTCAAACTGGTTCGGCCTCATAGCCTGGCAAAGTTACCTAGTAAGATAGTTTTACATCGAAATCAAGAACTACTGTTCTGCTATTCAACCTAATTCATCATTCGTCGTTTGTACCGCCAAAAGAAGCTTGGAGATACTTCCCATAGAAAGAAAGAAGGATATATCCAGTCTAGTCGTAGGAGAGGGATGATACGTGGTAAGAAACCCTGGGAGGGTTTGCTGTTGAGGAGGCATTTTCGGGGGGGTTTTTGTGTTTTAGAAGACTTAATTAATTTCCTATCTTTCCTGTAGGGTTCTTCAAAAATAGTAGCCTCTAAATACTCCTTCCATGGTCTTGTTGAAGATGAGATTGCCTAGTAGTCACTGTCATCAATTTGTAGGTTCTTTTGATGGGTGCATGTTGGCTCTTCCCGGTGATTTGGTAGGCTTCCATTATTGTATCTGTCATATTACCATCTTGGTTGTCCTTCCATGGACTATGGTAATAGGAAAAAGGATACAAAGCCACAACGCAAGTTGCAAAGAAAACCAAGCTACAGTGTCACAAGATAACTGCTCGCAAGAAAAGGTCAAACATGTCGCAAAGAGAAGTGGAAAGCGCGTTGAACAAGATTAAAAGATGAGATTCTCAGAGATACAAAATAATATCTTGTTTACCTATTTTATTTCCACAAGGAACTACGTTCGAACACGAACTGTCCCGCTTGGTACTACCACTATAATTGCAAGACATAAGGAGTGAATGCTATAAGGTCTACAACGTGGATCCTCCCCCCCCCCCCGTCGGCTTGCCGAGTCGAGGAGCGATAGTCATTTTCGAGAAAGCGTTGCAGGAGATCCTACTATGTATTGTAACTAATACAATGTCCTTTTAGTTGAAAATTCTATTCATCACTTGCCATCCTACTTTGGACAGACTTCAGAGTCCGAAGGGCCTGGGGAGATGAATGTGGTTAGACACTGGCGAGCAGAACTTATTCAGATATAATTGTATTATATAATTCTGGCGGAGATGTTGTTCGCTCTTATCTCTAGCGAATTCCGAAGCGTATCAGCTGGTGTCTATAGGTATATGTATACATATAACCATAGTAAAGAATGCTTCCAACTTTGATCTCGACCTTCTTCAGCGGCAAGATAAGATACTCTTCTTGTGATGCCTGGAGATGTGGAGCATAATCCACTTAGATCTCCCTCCCACCTTTCTATCTTCCTTCGTTCATGGAATGGATGCAACTTGCAACTTGCCGCTCGAGATTAATTAGGTAATTTGGAAGTAGAGGTCTTTCGAAACCAAGTAGTCATTCTTTTCTTACAGTTTGCGCGTCACAGTCACGAGACAGGGCGAAAAGGGCGAATGGGCGAGAGGGAGTATTGACAGATGGACAGCCTAGCTACATTCTTGTACACAAGAGACGTTTCGGTGAAGTCCAAAAGTAGGTAAGGACGCTTTCGTGGCTGTGTGATCATACCTGCCTACGCGCAACCGACCCCGGTGCACCTTCGGCTCGGAGCGAGCGCCCACAGAATTAAGTGAGCCACAACCATAAGATGACGCTGGCGATTGGAGTTGGCAGGGGCGCCATGGAGATTTATACGCGCCGGGTCTGTATTTGGGTTGTGTTATATTGAATCGGTCCTCGGCGCCAAAAACAGAATTCCCCTTTAAGAGGGGTGTGGCTGACTCATCCAACCCTAACCGAGCCTGGAGGAAAACTTCTCCTACGCCGCTCCTCAACTTCTAATAATAATGGCTGCATGTCATCCCGATCCGCTATAGCCCGCCAGCAGGATTGTCGTTCACGATGACTGTTCCTCAGATTGCTCAACTCGCAGATAGAGGATTTCCAAGGTGCGCCTCCAAAGTTGAAGAAACGCCAAGCATGAAGCAACTTCCACTTATGCGACACACAACCCAACTTGCCATCCTACCAACCGGTTTCGAAGCCGCTCCGCAGTATCCGGTCGGCGAGTTCGATGGTGATAGTGATACCTGATGCATCGCCCTGACGACAGTCCGCCCCTCATCACAGGCCCGAGCCTTATCCTTCGAACTATTATGGCCAGCCTAGAGCCGCACATTTGCCCAATGCAGATATAAGGTTGTAGGCTGACGGGCTAATATTAGTCGGTAAATCTGGAAGAGATCATTAATATTGCCGCTGTTAGTGAATATTACTTTCTATAGCTCCATCATGGTGGGGTTCTTTTATAGTACCGTAAGTTTGCTGCAGGTCTATATACGGCCTTGCTACACCACCCCTCCCTGGGTTAAATGTCGTCACTTCATAACATGCCACGCCTCCCCCATGTTTCCATGTATGGCAGACTTATACATTTACACGACCCATCCGCAGTTCTGTAGGTGCATGCTTCATATTCTGTCACTTCTTCGCCCTGGTTTATTTCCTAGTTATTTATTCCTTCTCTTCATTCCTTCTTGGCCCCTCTTAACTTTTCTTTATGATCTCTCCTCTTTTGAGTATTATCTTTTGCACGTTTCATCACCGTCGTGCTGGATTTCCTGCAGATTCGGCAACTGGCCATCCAACAGGGCGCTCTATTCGTCCAACCTCCACAATGGGCTTCTCCCCGCCAAACTTTTCGTATGACGCGATTGCCAAGCATATCAACAATTCCACGAGGTGACAAGACAGACGAAGAAGCAGAGGCTATTGAGAGGGTGGGTACTCTTGTGGTTAATCCACTTGCTGTTGGAAGAGAGAGACTAAGACCGCAACCTTCATTCGATCTTAATGATCCTCTGGTACGCTTCTTCTTGCTGTATTATCTGGTTCAAGCTGACCCTTTAGAATTGGCCTAATTGGCAAAAGTACCTTACTTACCTCACAATCTGCTTCTTCACTTTTCTCGCAACAGTCAATGCCTCGAAATTTGTTTTCGCCATCGACCTTCTATCATCGGAATTTGATGTCACCACGTCCGATGCTCAATACCAAGTTTTCTTCACTTTACTCGCGCAGGGACTGGGAAATATTTTCTGGGTTGCTCTAATGCGGTCAATTGGGAAACGGCCTGTATACCTCTTATCGTTGTTCCTTTTGATGGCTGCAAATATAGGGGCAGCTGTAGCACATGGTTGGATCTTTCTTTTGATCTCTTCCATTGTCTCGGGATTCGCTGCTTCAGCGGGTGAAGCCACCGTTCCAGCTGTAGTGGCTGATCTCTTTTTCGTCCACCAGCGCGGATCGACTCTCATGATTTTTCATATGGCCATTTCCAGCGGCCTCTTCCTCGGTCCTCTTATTAATTCTTATGTCATACAATACTCCACTTGGAGAGTTTCATGTATATGGGTTGCCATTGCGGCCGGAGTTACTTTCATTATTGTTATCTTTACTATTCACGAGACAAGTTATTACAACAGAGACCTAATTTCATCGTCGATCATCGCATTCGACCCCAAACGAACGTTCATTAAAGAGTTGAGCATTACACGAGGCTACGATAAGGACTCTAACTACTTTCGTTCTATTCTTAATATATTTGCCATCATCAGCTATCCAACCGTGCTCTGGGCCTCCCTCTTGATACCAGCCATGCTTGGTTACAACACCGTAATCCAGCAAACGGTCCTCGCCGCCTTCCCCTTTGAGCCCTACAACGACTCTCCTTCCTCCGTCGGGCTTCTGTTCCTATCCGGCCTGGTCGGCTCTGCATTAGCGATCCCCCTCGCAGGCCCCCTGCTCGACGTCGTTTCCTCCCATTTCACAAGCACTCGTTCTTGTCGCGAGCCGGAATACCGCCTCTACATCCTCGGCATCCCCGGTATCATCGGCCCAGTAGGGGTTCTCATCTTCGGCCTCGCCATTGATACTAGAGCGCAATGGATTTCTGCGGCTATAGGAATCGCTATGCAAGCTTTCGGCCTCACTGCGATTTGGAATATCGTGATGACTTATACATTGGATTCCTACTCGGAATTTGCTGCGGAATCTGCGGGGATCGTTTTTGCTACGAAGGGCGTCATGAGTGCATTGATGGTCATTTATGGGTTGGATTGGGTCAAAAATATTGGCATCAAAGAGAGTTTTGGGATGATGTGTGCGACTGGTGCCTTCTTGTGCATGTGTGCCATCTTGTTTGCGGTTTGGGGTAAAAAGTTGAGGATATTTACGTTAGGATATGGCCCTTTGGCTTAGAGTTGGAGG
This sequence comes from Chlorociboria aeruginascens, assembly GCA_002276475.2. Lineage (NCBI taxonomy): Eukaryota > Fungi > Ascomycota > Leotiomycetes > Helotiales > Chlorociboriaceae > Chlorociboria > Chlorociboria aeruginascens. The sequence goes on along the minus strand of NCSK02000121.1, from coordinate 27,300 downwards.
TTTTGATAGAGAGATTTTGCATTTTTGGGTGCATGCAGCGAGGCGTTGGGGTATTTTGCTGCATTTACAACTCTTGGTTTCACGGCAGTCTTTTGGAGGCCAGAAAACAATACCTTGGACGACTCGGTACGATATAGTTTTTGTAAATACCGTCCTTTTTACTTTATTCTATTTTATTCTATTTTATTCTCGAAGTACGTTTCTTTTTGACGATCCACGTCGAGACCTATCAAAGACAGCAACTCCCAAGGCACACGGCCCAATCCGTCTGCCGGAGCCAGGGCCCTCGCCACTGTCGCAAGCGCTGCAGGTGAATGAACATCTGCCATCGCATAATGCACTTGTTTAATGCAGGAACTCTTGTGCCTTCTTTTCGTGGCTGAGGATCATGAATCTTGTTTTGTTAGCTCCATGCTTATATCTTCTGTCGCCCAACCATCCCCCCGCCCTTTCTGATGCATCGTGTCCTTGACCCTAAGAACCATGCACGTGGAATAAGGTATCTCCCTAATAGGATATGTATTTACCACCTACCTGTCAAGGGAGAAGGCGATGGTTACAGCCGCTCGGTGCACGTGGGTAACTAAGATACTGATCGTCTGTCAGCCAATTCCCAATTTACGATAAATACCACGGACCACCAGGACCACCAGGACCAGGGACGTGAGCGTCGATCTGCTGGACTCCGCCATCCCATTCCTTTCTGTCCTCTTTGAAGTTTCTTTCTGGAATCAGCATCAGTATGGATGCCTTTTTCGCCTGTGTCAAAGGTCTCCCGCTCCTGGCCGCTTGTGTCATAGCCGGGGCCAGCTATCCAGCCATACCCACGGACTTGACAACCCCTGTCCAGCAACGAATTGCCATAAATGGCGCTAATGGTGAGTTTATTCGTACTTCAACGTGTATTATGGAAGTTCTTCGAGTTGTACTGATTTACTTTCTCTAGCCATTTCTGTTGGCTGGAACACATACGAGAAGCTGAGCCAGTCCTGTGTTCAGTATGGCACCTCGAGTGATAATCTCGATTCCCAGGCCTGCTCGACTTCATCAGATACCTATGCAACCTCCCGGACATATTCTAACGCCGTTACACTTACTGGTCTGACACCGGCAACTACTTATTACTACAAGATTGTATCGACAAACTCAAGCGTTGAGCATTTCTTTAGCCCTCGGATGACGGGTGACAAGACGTCTTTCGCAATGAGCATTGTCATTGACCTCGGAGTCTATGGAGCTGATGGGTTCACCATCGAAATGGACCAGACCAAAAGGGATACCATTCCCTCCGTTGACCCGTCACTAAACCATACAACCATTGCTCGTCTTGCTGAAAACATCAATGACTATGAGCTTGTTGTCCACCCTGGCGATTTTGCTTATGCCGATGATTGGTATCTCAAGCCTAAGAACCTCCTCGATGGCGTGAATGCCTACGAAGCCATCCTGGAGCAATTCTACGATCAACTTGCCCCCATCGCCGGTCGTAAAGCATACATGGCGAGTCCCGGAAATCACGAGGCCGACTGCGAAGAGATCGACTACACGACATTTCTCTGCCCCGAAGGCCAGAAAAACTTCACCGACTTCATGAACCGCTTCGGTCAAACGATGCCAACAGCTTTCTCCTCCACATCCTCAAACGCCACGGCTAAAATCAGCGCCAACACAGCCCAACAGCTCGCCAAACCTCCATTCTGGTACTCCTTCGAATATGGCATGGTTCACGTCGTGATGTTCGACACCGAGACCGATTTCGCCGACGCCCCTGATGGACCCGGTGGATCTGCCGGTCTCGACAGCGGCCCATTCGGGGCTCCCAACCAACAGCTTCAATTCCTCGAGGCGGATCTCGCGTCAGTAGATCGTTCCGTCACTCCCTGGCTTATTGTGGGCGGCCACCGGCCTTGGTACGCATTAGGTGACGAACAGTGCACCGCATGCCAAACTGCCTTCGAGCCCCTATTCTACAAATACGGCGTCGACCTCGCCATTTTTGGTCATGTGCATAACTCCCAGCGGTTTCAGCCCATATACAACGGAGTGGCGGATCCTAACGGCCTCAACGATCCTACCGCGCCGATGTATATTGTCGCAGGCGGCGCGGGTAATATTGAGGGGCTGAGTGATCTAGGATCGAACGTCTCGTATAATGCTTTCGCGTACGCGGAAGATTTTAGCTATGCCACGATAAACTTTTTGGACGAAAATCATCTGCGGGTCGAATTTATTCAGTCAAGTACGGGGGATGTCTTAGATACTTCGGTCTTGTATAAAAGTCATACGGAGGCGTTTGTGGTGCAGTGATGAGTACCAGGGGGTGCATACCTAACTCGTGTCCTACCAATATATATATATATATATATATATTCAGACTTCCAGTTGATTACTAAACAATAAAAACAAATATTCTGCTAACATTTTCAAAGCTTTTATTCTTTCCTAAGGTCTAATTTTTATTTGCATTAATATTTCAAAATCATAATGTTGGCTTCACAAGGGGATAGTGTCGATCGACGGGTGTGAGAATCAATAACTATAGTAAAATGGGTTTAATTAAGTCTAAAGCTAGAAGATATTGGGAGGGGAGAACCCCTTATATACCCAAGGGGTGCCTCCTGGTAAATCCTATTGATTTACCAGCTGACCCTTGTCAACCTCCTATATTTACCCAGGGCCATAAGTGAGGCTATTCCCACTTATGCTCCGACATTAACCCATTGTACTCCCATGGCCGAAATCGATCCATATGACTCATATATATTCCCACACATAATGTTTTATTGTTATATTGTTTTTTTAGGGAGACACGAAATAGTGCGTCCCTTAGTAAAGTGTGAGTATATTAGAGAAAAATATTTTAAAATTCGGAACCTCGGAATCTGCGTTGAAGTACTCTTCCAATTTTTTATATCTTTGTATTTTTTTTCTGCTTTTTTTTCTTTCTATTTTCATTTTATTTTATTTATTTTATTTTATTTATTTTTTTATTTAATTCTTCTCACCCCGCTTCTTCCCAAAATCTCCTATCACTCTACTTTCGGATAAAAACTACCATCTGAGCTTACCCTTCGTTTCTCGCTCCCAAGCGCATCAGCGCGCCGCTGTGGATCGCAGACGGAGGATATTTGGGATGGATTTCTTCATAACTTTGTGATATTCGCTCTCGGCTTCATGGAGAGTAGTTAGGGGGCTATGAAGCTCTCGGGTTTGTGGCGTGGCGAGTCAATGTTCTTCTTTGATGGTAATAAGCCTCCCGTTGAGGAAGCGGGGTCTTTCGTGGCCGTAGTAGTACTGCTTTCTGGGGATTGCTGCCCTGCGCCCTTTCTCTTCTTATTGCATAGCCTAGAGAGCTTGAAACTGTTTCGTATGTTAGCTTATAGGTGAAAGGTTAGTAGATGTTGATATATTGATTGAGGTTAGATGAGCTCTGGGAGTTTTGTTGTAAGGTATACGACGAGGCATTTCTAACAATTCGGAATTTCAGATGCGTTAGAATCGACACTTGAGTGAGATGTTAAAGAATGAAGAGAGCATTGAGGCATTTTGCTTGATTAACAAAAGTATACGTCGTAATGTATAGTTATTTCATTCCACGGAGGTATTACAATATTAGGTGTTTTCCACATGCATTTCTTCCAGCTCCTTCTCAGCTTCCCGCCCATGCCATTTTTCTTTCCTCTTGACATCCAACCTCACATCTTGTTAATATATCTTTCGTGCCTGGGAATAAATTTACACCATATGTTCCTTGGCTTTTGCTCTTTCACTAGCTCCCTTGATCATGGTCGACAAATCACCCACAGGAACCTGGAACGGGAAATCCAAGGCCGCCAGCATGATAGCAAAGAAGATCCACCATCCAGCCAATGCGGCAACAAAGGCAAAAGCCCCAGCTGCTTTCTGTACCCTTCCCACTGTAGCCAACAGCGAGGCGGACGTGTTGGCATTACCTTGAGCCGTTGCAGCGATGGCCTCAGCATTCTTCCAATAAGTAGCGGCGAGGAGAGAGAAGGCGAGGGTGAGGGCAAGGAATATAATAACGAAAGCGACGTTTGTGCGTAGAGAACAGATGAAGTATATCAAGCAGAGAAGACCCATGAATATCATGAAGAAGCCGAACGAGGCGTTGAATCCCACGGTTTGGAGGCCGTCTGCTGCTGTCCCCGTTGTAGAGTAAGCACCGTAGGCATTGTAGAAAGGTTGGAGCGTTGCAGCAAAGGCTAGCCAGAAGGCGCCAAAGCTTACGAAAACCACGAAGGGGAATGTGTTGCCAAGTACGAATTCGAGAGAGCCACCGAGAATCATCAGCAGTCCACCAAAGAAGTAATATGAACCGCTATGCTAATCAGTCAACAGCTTTCGCAGAAGCTGACAGATGAATTCTTACGTTGAAGCTGCACCATTACCGCCCGCTCCTCGCCAACCCATCAGATCACAGGCAAGGGGAGTGAGACTGAGAAGGAAACCGAGAAGTGCACTGATTGATCAGAGAAGCTCTCCTTGACCTTGACATCGACTTACACAGGTGTAGGATTGCCGAACGTCTTTCGTAGATCGCCCTTGACGGCATTTTGAGGAGAGAGATAGATCTTCTCGAAGAGTTCCGGGGAGATGGAGATGCTGCCTGCTGTTCTGATTCTCTTCAACGCGGAATCGTAGTCCAAGTTGTCGTCTAGATGGCCACGATTGCCATTGAGTCCGTTGCCACTGTGTTCAAAATCCTTCTCCAAGGGGCCCTGAGAGTTAATTTCGGCGGCCATATTGTTTGAGAAAATGAGGTGAGAGTATAAGTCTCAAGAGAAGGGGCATCGGGGGTTCGATAAAATGTAAGCTAAGGAAGCTCGAGACATTTAAGTATGCTCTCCGGATCCGTCCCCCGCACGTCGGATCCGCGGATTCTAGGTCAGGCTGCATTTCTTTCAGACCAGGGCCGTTTATCGTTGGCCCCGTATCTGGGGTGGAAAATAAGCCGTCCAAATGGGAGCAGGTAAAGGGGTTTGCCTCGGAGAATAAGTCAATGGAGAGGTGCCAACAGCCAAACTAACTTTTGATTGGTAGAAGCTTGAAGTCTGAAGAAATCCACACTTGATCGTTCTGGCCTGGTTGCCATTGAGATCCGAAGCAAGTTACCGGCAGTATGGATCTTAGGAGAAGCAGATACTTCTGAGCATATCAAATTTCAGAAAACATGCAGTCCTTCCTAAGGAAACTACATGCTCCTCCTCACGGCAGTTGGGGAATCGAATGTGCAATTGCAGTTCACTCACGTCATGGAGCAACGGATCGGAACGGCCGCGCTCCAAGGCCAACTAATCCTCCCACTCCCCGGCAGATCATGGGTTTTCAGAGGCACCAGGTTGACCCGCTCGTGTTATATAAAGCGTACGTGAAGGAATGCCGGGTCAGAGGATGACCTGTGGCCCCCAGAATCTGCAGATAGGCGGGGAATTACGAGTAACGTACAGGAACGTACGATCTAGAAGCGAGAATGCGGGGGAGAACGAGCGGAACTCGTTGCCATTGGCGCGTCGTTGGAGCTCGGGGAGTGTGCTTGGACTTAGGTGGAGATGAAGGTGTTCTGGGTATTATTATTGAAGGGATGTCCAGTCTGGTATGGACGACGTATGCCTTTCTCTGCCTCTTTCTATCTCTACCTATATGAAAACTAGACCGACGCCCTATAACGGCTACCTTTATATTATATTTGGAGCTAAACTTTCAGCAAAGTAACAGAGCGGCTAGAGCGTCTGCAGCGCTGGCTCATGTGACCCCGCAAGGCTGTATAGGTAACGTGCGGAGAACCCGTCCAGGATGCAAATGGAGTGTATAAATGAAAATCCTCCCCACAGATCAGCGACCTCTTTACCACGTGGGGAATAAGCCCACTTACCCCCGGGATTGTCGGTTTCCAGGGATTCGGATATAACTCGTGGCAGATCCCAAGTACAAGCCATTTGCTACAACGGGAATAAGGGAGTAAGCCCATCATTCCGCGATCTCAATTGGGTCGTATCAAAAGTTGCGGTTTGGGAAATACTTCCGACTTGAAATGACTGTAGATAAGTCTCATTGTTCTGAATAATTCAGACAATTCAGCGCCGTCGGTGATATGCAAAAGAAGGATTTGGAGCCAGCAGGCTGTGGGGTGTGGGGTGTGGAATAGCACGGGAGTAATATGGGAAAGAGATCAGAAAACAGGGATGGTGGTTGCCATGGGAGTTTTCGTTGTCAATTTACTTCGAATTTGGAAACCCAACTGTTTTTGTAATTCAATAATATCGAGACGTGTCTCTCAACATGTTTGCTCTACAAAGTATGTGAATTGCTGTAAGATTGGTCCTTGAAATCGTTGTTCAAATACTGGATTTGCCTTGCACGCTTCTTGAGATTTTATGGGAACATGGTTTTTCGATTTCTAATAAATAATTATTGATTTTGTTTTGAAAAGGAAATAGAAATCAATCCCTTCCAAATCCAACAAGAACCATTAGAGCCAACAAAACAGGACAAAAAAAAGTACAGAGGATATTCTTATTATAAATTGATCATTCTTACGACTGCGGAGAAAGCCAAGTCGCCCAAATCCTGATGCAGAGTTTAGTTCCATCCCCACAATAGCTCTCCAATACGGCAGCCCAGCGGATCTTCTGCCTACCAATTGGAAATGCCAGGTCACTTCTTGGTTCGCAGAAGATTTGTTGCCATTTTATATCTCATTATCAATCTATTCTCCCTTACCAATATATTCAATGCGCTTCCGAGTTATGTAACAATTGTATGTAACCATTGAAATCTTGAAGAGCATCCCAGAAATCTTTGGATCTTCACTAATAGATGTCCTGCCCCACTACGCCATCAACCAGTGCCGTTTTCCAGCTCCGATTCACACATGCAGTCGGAGGCAATCTTTTTTTATAGAGTTTAAGCTGGTCTAGTAAATACCTATTTCTAAGCTGTAGTGAATATACTATATTCCTGACTTGAAATTCATATTTTAAACAAAACATACATTGGCAAGTTTCTTATAAATATATCAACATGTTTGGCAAGCAACGCTCCAAAAAAATCTAGCAAATCTAGGAAAAAAAAGGTATTTACATCGGGCAAACGTACGATCGATGTGAATGCGCAAGTATAAAATCAGATTTAGAATAACAATTAATGTCGTCCATGATAAGCCTTTGAAAAAAAGAAAGACGACATGATAAGCCTTTGAAAAAAAGAAAAGAAAAAGAAAACATATTTCGCAAAATTAAAATTACACATTTATTGCCATTTTATCTTGCGCTGCCAATTTGCCTTTTTCCCCCCATTAAGCAATTTTCTATAATTGTAATTTAGATCAAATTAGCTTTGTGTTTTAGGGGAGCAGGAAGTGGGGAAGGGGTTAGTTTTTCAATATAAAGCTGTATTTTTCGAATATGGATTTACAAATGATTGAGAGAAAAGGTTAGAAAAGCGACAGAGATTCCTTTGTACACGTAGCATATTTGTACTTCGAATTGCAATTAGTAAATCATTGGAGATTTTAAAATACTTGAGATAATACTTGTTCAGTTGCTCCCAATGGGATTTTTGCTGTCGTCTAGAATTAGAAGGTGGAATTTGCTTGTTTGCTGGCCAAGTTACCCTCCCCTGCCTCCACCAACTCCAGAATTTGACTTTCGGAATCGGTGGCCTCATAATGGGAAAAATCCAGCAGCGATGTTTTCCCACTCCTCCCATTGCAATGAATCGTCTTCTGAAATATGATTTAGATGCGTATTATTATCATCCAAGCCTTCCCAGTGTGCACCCGCTATACCCTCTGCCACACCACTACCTATGTCTATCCCTGGGCTAGGTCTTACTCCGCACCCAACCGCCCATCCATTCTTCGCCCATACTTTGTTATACAAGATAATCAGTGCGTGATATCTTGCATTACTTCCTGGTGCTTCATCTGAGTGGGGATTAATTCGCAGCATTGATTTTTCCGAGATGATACTCCCGCTCTTGATATGATTGATGCGGATTTGAAATATTTGATCTATGAGTTCTCGAGTTCGAACGTCTGAAGAAAGATTGGGACAGGATGAGAGATGCATGAGACAAATTAGGAGGGCGTGAATGGGCTGGATGAGGCCGGGGAGGTACCATTTGTATTGAGGCGATTGGTGGGTAGACAGAAAGAGATAGGAATCGAGGAATGAACCGGCGGTTCTAGTTGAGGTGAGCGAATTTTCATGGTTTATGAATGTCTGAGAAATCAAATGGGATGCTTACTTCACAACTTCACTGTGGCAGCTTGTCCCATTGAAATCGTCCAACTGCCAAAATCTCAGTCCAAGCATGCAATATGCTCGATCTATCTGCATTCTCAAATAAGTTCGCGACCATTCATTTTGTTCTCCCTCAGGAATCAACTTCATTAAATCCTCAATTAGAGATTTGAAAGCGATGACTTCAGTCTGCTCTGGCATTCTCTCAAACCAGCGTTGCATCCTAATAGCCCAGTGCCACTGCCCTTGCATAGCAATTACTATGGGCTCCACTAAATTATCCCGCTTCACTCCCTTTTCATCAAGAAATGGCAACGGTGGTAAAGTAGTGGTGTAGCCATGATGGTGAATAATTCCCTGTAGACCACTGGCGATTGTACTCTCTACATCCAAAAACACAAGATGATACCATATCTCTCTTCCCATTTGGCTTTCAACTGTGTTTGCGAATGACTTATGGTCCTGTTCAATATGTAATCTTAATGATTGTGCAAAACGAATGGCTTGAGATAAGAATCCATAAGCTGAGAAAGGAGCGAGGGTGTTGGCAATGAATGTATTCATAATGACATATCCTTGCAGGATTTGTAGGGAATGCGGAGTAGAAACGGAGCGAATATGATATGAAGGTAGATCAATTTGGGTAAATATTTGATCGTAGAGAATTTTCAGCGTGAGTGCGTAGTGGGTATGCGCTGGGAAAGAGTTTGCCGCGCCAGTGTAAAGAGTGGAGAGAATAAGGATGAGTGTTTCGACGGAATACGATGGCGATAGGCTGTCCCAAAACTCAGCGTAAATTGTCTTAACAGTTGAAAGGTGGCATATTGGGATCAGAGGATGAACGCTGGATACAAAGTGATCGAAGAAACAATCGCAACACGCTCTCGGAGGGAGTTGGGTGTTAAGGTTAGACCAGAATTGAGAACCCAGCGCACTAATTTGGATATATATAGGTGCATGAGGTTGTTTTGATTTTGATGGGTTCCCGGTAGTCTTCGATGAATTAATATGACATCTTTTAAACTGGATGGAGGAATACTGCGCTGACTTCTGTAAGAGTCCAAAGTTTCACCTCATCTCGGACCTCCCTAGGATCATATTTATGCACATGCTCAACTTGACTTCGAAGAAGAGATGCCCAAGAACCTCCATCTACGGATGATACACTTGTATCTGGAGGAGACTCCGCCCTCGTGATTTCGAAATCTTTGCTTAGTGTATCGGCGATAAACTCTATCGTCGTATTACTACTAAGATATTTACATCCTCGTTTGCCTTTCGCACACGGTGTGCAGACCGGTCTTTCACGATTGCATTTGACCTTGATATTTCAGCCGATTTGAGTGGAGGACCATAAGGTGAAAATACTTACGCGTCGAGAGCGACATGTCAAGCATGCTGTCGTGGGTCTTCGGCGGATACCATTACCAGTAAATTGTTTTGCCGGACAATTCGGTGGCATTTCAGGAGTTGGTGGAAGAGAGATGAAGAAGACTGATGTGGAAATCCACAAGTCCTGGTGATCGCCAGCTGCACGTGATCCTAGACCTTGACGTGATTAAAAGTCGAGTGTCTCCATTTTACCTATACTGCGTACTCTCTATTTCTGTAGGCCAGTCAATCGAATGACAGCTGCATAAAAACGTATTGAAACACGACTGTGGTTAGTCCCAACTCACCCTCATTCCAGCGTCCAAGTCCAGCCATGAGCCTTTAAAAGGCTAGACTCATTACATCTTTCAATCATAATATATCCTCTGCGTGCTTTCAACAAAATGTATATGGAGATATCTATCGTAATCGTTCCCTCATCCCAATCCTAAGATCACTTTCCGCATATTCCATACCATCTATCCCCACCTCCATCGATTCCCTTGAACATCCCAATTCTCCCAATTACTCATTGACCCCCATCCGCCTACAACTTCAACTCCTTCCCCGCAGCCATCGCCATCGCCTCTCCATCAACAAGGATACACCAGCCCTCACTACCCCTACCACCATCCCCACCAACCGCAGCCTCAAACTCATTGAACGCAAACTTCAATGTCTCATCATCAAAAGTCCCTGGCTGCAACCAAACACCCCGTATTCCTAACTTCTTTGCTTCCTCCAAAACTTTCAATGTAACTTTTGGGGGTGTGATTATGGATACGGATGTTTCTGTAGGATGGGGAAGAGCACCAAGGTTGGGCAGCGTGGGGTAGGTCTCCATTTCGGCGGCGGGCCAGGCGGGGTATGCTTTTATGGATGGAGCGGAGGGATTGATAGGCGTAGCGGCGATTCCATGCTGAATGTACCATGTGAATACTATTCCGATGTCAGTCTATAATGGGGATGGGGAGGTAGAGATGGAAGGGGTACTTTTATGGCCGAACTTGGTGGGGTCGGAGGAAGCGCCGACAACAGCGAAGTAAGGTGCAGTGAAGAATGCTCTGGCTGCTGCTTCAGTTGCCATGACCGCTTTGAATATATCTTAGATCTGACGAAAGGTTTGTGGCACCTATGAATGGAAGGTTATTCGTGGGGTAGGCCGTCGCTTGAGTAGAACGCAGTTTGGCGGCGATAAGGCTGAAGATTGTCAGCAGCGCCAACACATCCCGCTTCAGCCTCGGCTTCCTGAAAAGCTTCTGACATCGAAACAACAGACTTGCATCCTGGATATCTCGGCACAAAATAGTCCTCCGAAGTAAGTCAAAGCATCTGGTAACCAAAGCCGACATTGTCCTTCAAATATATTCTCAGTTTATGAAGAATCCTATTCTCTTTCAGTACTCGTGTTCCCGCTTAAAATGCCACCCCACCAAAAATGCCACATTTTGCGATGCTACCCTAATATTTCAATCCTAAATAATTAAATAACCACCAATTATTTAAACATAAAAATTCGATATATAAATAGATCAAGATCAATAGATTAATTGTAGAACCAAGGTTTATTGATTTTTATAACGTTGTGGTAGGTTAATTATACGGGTTCGCGATCGAACCTCATTTACCCCTTCCTCCTTTTGTGTCACCTTCCTTTTGCCACCAGAACATATTATTATTATAGAATTGCTTAATTGCTTCGGATATGGCAATATTACAATCAGTGACTGCTTTTTCCTCATTTCTTTCTGCTTTATATGCTCTAATCGTACCTCTTTCTTGATGGCTCTTGCTTGAGCTTTGATTTCCTTGTCAACCTGACGCTGCAATGCCTTTTCTTGAACCTCTACCTCCTTCAATTGCTTGTTCTCAAGTGCCCTTGCCTTTCTAGCATCTTTCTCAACCTTGTCAGCAGTTGCTATTGCTTTCTTTTCAGCTTCAAACGCCAAAGCAGCACGTACTCTTGAAGAATGAAAGAGCTGTGCACCAGAATCCTCTTCACCAACCAAATTTAACTTCTTCCCACGCTGCCTACGCCGCTTTTCATTCTTTAAAGTTTCCAGCAAGCCTTTGTTCAAATGTTTATCCACCTCATGCTGTGCAGCAAGCCTTTCTTGTGAGCGAAGGATTACATCGAGATTGGTTTGTGTAGGAGCGGCTTTATATGCTTTTTGAGCACGGCGAATCGATTTCGACGTCATTGGGGTTGGAGGAGGTTTTGTAGGTTTGGTTTCGTCTTTAGAAGGTGTCGTTGGGCGTTGTAATATCGTATCAAGTACAACTGATGGCGAAAATGGCCAAATTCCTGCTTTTCTGAACCCCCCTTGAATATTTGAAATAGAGAACGATTCATGCCATGCTGGCTTAAATATCTCATAAAACGTTCTCTTGGACATCGATACTTGACCAAGTGACCTAAAACGCCATTGATCAAGATAAACTTGGTACTTTGTGGCCAATGGTTGAAAGCAATTCAGATCGAGAGGCTGGAGACGATGTGTCGAATGTGGCGGTAGAATCAAAATCATAATATTATGCAGATCTGCCCATTCGATAAAACGCATGTTGACATGGCTTGAATGACCATCAACAATCAATAAACGCCTGGTAGTTTCTCTTTTAGGCCGTGTTTAAGGTTCAAATACCTTTTGAAGCCATATCATCCCATATGCGTCATTCGTCCACCCATTTTCAGTACTCCCAAAAAACACGTCATCTTCTGCTGCAACCTGTTCAACCCAGCTATCTTAAAGGTCCTTTGAAGCTCCTTTGTATAATAGAGTCGGTGGCAAAGCTATTCCAAGAGCTGAAACACATGCAATAAGAGTAATGAACTCTCGACTTCCATCTTGACTAGATTGACGACATCTTCCTTGTTCATAGGCCTCTCGAGACATAATCCTACGCATTTTACTTCCAATACCAATCAGGAATCCTTTTTCATCAACGTTATATATATTGTCGGCCGTAATATTATGGTTTTCGATGGCTTCAAAAAGCTATAATAAAATCACGGTTAGCGAGGTTCAAAAATTTATAATAAATAAAGCAATGCAAAATAACACCTAACCAGCTGATAGAATAGTTCATATGCTTTAGGGAACTCGCTTTTGATACGTTTTTGATCCATACCCTTGAGATATAAGCTTTTTAGCTCATCTTGGTGGCGATGTACAAATTGAGCCGTCCAGTTCTTGCCAACCGCTCTTCCTCTGATTTCTTCTGCCAAGTTCTTGACGATTGCAGTGGTTGGAGGCATTCTATAACTTGTAAGCTTGTTTATAAAAGCTATTAAAGATCTCTCTTGGGAATTAGTAAGGCATTGTCGATGCATTGAGATTGCCTCTCTTATCGGCACGGATTTGCCCTTCCATCGATTTTCAAGGGTTTTTCGATTAATATCGAACTTTCTGGCAGTTGCAGCAACATTAGGAGCCTCTTGGCTTTCCAAATCTGCAATTGCTTCGACAATCCGATCAATATTGCGCATGATAGAGATTTTTGAATATAAAGTTGTGGGAGGGGAAATATGGCATTTTTGGTGGGGTGGCATTTTAAGCGGGAACACGTGTATCACTAACCCCCTTTTATCGCAATGTATAACCAATAAAGACTGCACTTCATTTCAGACGAGAGCTCCGAGTTTTCCCTCCTCCTGTAAAGAATGGCAACATTTGCGTAAGATCCACTCTCCTCACCTATTGGTGTACCACCCAGCTAAATCCCCCAGCAAATCGACCTTCTCCGCCGTAGGCTATGCAGCCTTCCGTCCCACCTACCCCACCTCCCTCTTCCGCAAAGTCCTCTCCTATCACAGTGGCCCTTCAAATCTCCTTCTCGACCTTGGATGCGGGCATGGTCTTATCTCCCGCGAACTCTCTCCCTCCTTCAAGAGCATAATTGCAACCGATCCGTCAGCCGGCATGATAAAACAAGCCATCTCCTCAACCCCATCATCTCTCTCCAACATTTCCTTCCGCGAAGCGTCCGCCGAAGATTTATCTTTCCTCGCAGATGGGAGTCTAGATATGGTTGTTGCGGGCCAAGCTGCACATTGGTTTGATTATTCGAAGGTGTGGCCGGAGTTAAAGAGGAAGATGAGAAAAGGTGGAACACTCGCCTTCTGGGGATATAAAGATAATCTGTTTGTAGATTATCCTGCTGCTACGAAGGTTTTCGACCATTTCTGCTATGGGCCAGGAAAGGATACCATGGGCCCATATTGGGAACAGCCAGGTCGATCGATTTTACGGGATTTATATAAGGATATAGTGCCTCCTGAGGAAGATTGGGAGGATGTCCATAGATTCGAATATGAGCCTGACACTTTGGGGAAGGAATCGGGGAGAGGTGAGGTGTTAATGTATAAGACACTTAAGCTGGGAGAAATGAGTGAATATGTAAGGACTTTCAGTTCGTATCATAGCTGGCAGGCAGATCACCCAAAAGAAACTAGTCGGGCGAGTGGTGGGACTGGTGATGTGGTAGATGTCATATTTGATGAGATGTTGGAGGTTGAGCCAGATTGGAAAACAACAGGTGAGAACTGGAGGGATTTCGAGGTGGCAACCGAATGGGGGAGTGTTATCTTGCTGGCGAGATTTAAATAGATATGATGCATTAATTTTAGAGCATAGAGGTTAGATAGTGTATTCTAGTCTAAGAGGGTTTGGATTTAGATCATTGTCATCTTTCAATGCTTCATTTACATCAAAGACTTAAAAAGCACAGAATTTCACAATCAACAAACTCAACTACTCCTACCATCCGACTGGTCCCATTCCACAAATCTGCTCTAATTTATGACCGAAATGATTCTCATTGTCAAGCAGTAAGTACACTGATCGGTAATCACTACGAAGATGTCTCCAAATATACTACTTCCCAGACGCAGCAATCAACATGGAAAGTCTCACAAGAATCGCATCCTCTTCATCTACTTGCCTTTGATCGTTTCATGGAGATTCGACTGACAGCATCTGATTCCGCCCTGCCTAATCTTCACACAGAGTTCTAGGACTCAAAATCGAATTTATAGAGCCGTCTTCCCTCGCAAGGCAAGCTCTTGTCCAACGCACACTCGCGTCGATTTATAGAGATTCACCTTGATTATAGTTGTTCGATTGAGGGCTTAATCCAAGTTTAGCGTCTGAGATGAAGGAAAAAGTGGAAAATCATGGATTGGTGTCTCAACCAAATTTGGTGTTTCCATCAAACAATTCACGATAATAAATAGCAAGGGGCATTGCTGCTTTGTTATCGGTAAGATACTTTGTGGTGGATGAAAGAGTGTTTATCTTATGCCGATATTTAGATGAGATTTGAATTATAACAAGTTCCAGCTGATAATTATTTTATTATATTAGTCCAATGTCCTAATTTTTACATGTTTAGGAGCGACACTTTCTATCCTGCTTGTAAGCGAGCTCGCTTATATGGTAGCTCTGTTCAAAAAGAAAAAAAATTTAACCAAAAAAATTTGGTGTTACATATTCAAGGTATGCCCTGAATCACAGATATTTGCGGCTTCTGTGGATCGAACACAGTGCCTTCAGATTAACTTTCTGAAGTTGACTTCAGTCTGACGCTCTCCCACTATTATTTGTTAGTTCACATTTTAAGCATATGACTAAGAGGAGCTTACAGTGAGCTAAAGCCGCTTGTTGGTTTGTTCAAGAATTCCTTATTTTAATCTAATAAGTACCGTCTCGGTTAATGTTATTTTACGAGTCAGAGCAAGGAAATGACAATGATGGCGAGAAGAGAGAGAATTACGGTTAATGGTGCAACAACTCAAGCTATTTATCCAACACAGCAGTGATAAAATTAGCATAGTAAATATATTTCAATTGTACTAAGATTCGAAGAAGTTGGCATTGGTTTATTACACTACAGCCCACCAATCACTGTGGATAGTGCATTTTTGGGCAGGTAGAAGATCTAAGTTCATTTCCGAGCAAAATCCAACCGTATTCCCAAAGACCAAGCATATAACATAAAAATTGTAAATTATCACACTAGTACGCCTTAGTTATCTTTCAAATGATTCAGAGGTTGGTAGATAGCTTCAAATCATTCGGAGCCTAGTTCAAGTCTTTTCACCATTTAGAGAAGCAAGACCTCAGCCAGCGTGTACATTTACAGCTTCAATATCTAAACCAGTAAGGTCAAACCCTGGAGGATAAACAATAAATTAAGTGTGGGCCGTGCCCTCTTGTTGCAGTACCATGAGTCTGTTCCATGCAGAAAAGGCAATTTACGATGATTCTCCATCTCACGCTCTAGAAAATATCACTTAATTAGATCTTCTGAAGCAATCCTCCCCGACAATTCAACTATCCGCTACTTCAATATTTACGCAATCTTGGCTTGTTTATTGGCAAGTTATTTGGAAAACTAGACGACTGTAGCGCAGGAAGATTATCCAAACAGGTACCTGTGCCTGAAGAAGCAATAAAGAAGTACGACAAGCGACCGTATTATCTTCCAGAAAGTTTACTCAATCCCTACAAGTTCTAATACCTACACTGGCTCTTACTGGGTATTCGAAAAGTTCTACAAATCATGTGGAGAGGAGGAGGATGAGGAAGGGATACTCTAAGCAATAACAAAACACAGGAGGGTTTTTTAATCTGTTTTATATTTATTAAAACAAAACAATGATTAGTTCTATAAAATAAATGAGTGATATCAGGCTTATTATAAAAGTAATAAAATGTTCAAATAAAATCAAAAAGCCAAGTTCGAGCAAATCAAACATTTTGTTTTGAGGTTTATAGCGGTCTACACAATTGCAATTTTGGAAACAGTCATTCGTTTTTTTTCATCTCAAACAAAATCTAAACCCCGAAGGCAATTCTTTCTTACAGCTAGTTTTAAATTTGTGCTTGGAAGTGCCATTTCTGACAAAGATTCTGGCTACTCCTTCTTTTTCTATCTTAGAAAAGATGTGTGGGTCAGACCATTGCTAGTGATT
This sequence comes from Chlorociboria aeruginascens, assembly GCA_002276475.2. Classification (NCBI taxonomy): domain Eukaryota; kingdom Fungi; phylum Ascomycota; class Leotiomycetes; order Helotiales; family Chlorociboriaceae; genus Chlorociboria; species Chlorociboria aeruginascens. Next base: position 10,689 of record NCSK02000121.1, on the reverse strand, counting down.
GTTTTATAAAAGCTAGCTATAAAAAACTCTTCATTCTAAAGTGTGAATAATCTTAATTTATTTTCTAAGAACAAAACGGTTATTCAAACAGAGCTTCTAAAAATAGGGAAACTTGGTGACAATACCAAGATTTAATTGGCCTAGATTTGGAGGGGCCAGGCTGTTATAAATAAAATTAGACATCAAGTGACGAATCCTTATTTATTTTTTAGTGTAATAATATATTGAATCAGGGGGTGCATTCTTCCTAGATATGTGCATATTATGTATAATTAGTTTACAGTTATATAACTTGTTGTGCCTTGGTTAAAAGCTTTATATAATACATAGAATTCGGGGCTGACTAATAGATAAGATCTAGGCCGCCTCGTGTTGCCTAAATCAATCCCGGTTGCCTATTTTAATAGCAACTCAATAGTTTACTATCTGGTCATTTCAAGTCAGCGATCGCGGTCACTGAATGATATACCTTCTGCCATGACAAGTATTACCACCAGTACTGTTTCTGATACTAAGCACAGCATAGAAATAGTTTCTTTCCCCGGCCATCTAACCTGGCCTGTCCATCTCTGCCCAAAATGCATATCGATGACAGCGACGCCAGAGGGTTTTCGAGATCTGATATCTCCACAAGGCTACACACATCATATAGTCTCCGAGCTTCAGAAATCAGTAGAAGCCGGATGCACATTCTGTGCGTCAATTTTCAGAAATATGTCTCGTGGTCATTTAGTGACGCCCGATCCTGATGGGCAGCGGGCTCTAGTAGAATTCGACGAAAAGGTACAAATATCGATTTCTGCTTATTGTGAAGAGATGGCACGGTATGGGCAAGCAAATTCTCCCGTCTTGATGCTCAAACATCTTATCGTGGAGTTTATATTTCAAGACCGGAAGTGTCTTTTTCACGCTGCTGCTCAGAATGCGCCTGGTTATAAGTTGAAGATTCTTGCTCTTAGAGTTTTCACAGATGCGCGATATGGGATGTTTGTCTGTCCGGTCGAAGTGGCTGGTTAGTCATCTGGAAGGTCTTTTGTAAAGAACCTAATGAACTCACACATTTTAGGCGATCGGGGGTTTGTGACGTTCACTAAAAGAGATCTCCAGATATCCGTATCTAGCAAGGAAATGGCTGCGCAAAGTAAGTATTTGTTAAAAGATTGCATTACTCACCATCCTTTCACTTGTCCACCTAACCTCGACGTCCTTCTACCATCACGTGTCATCGACGTAAATTCGAACCAAAACCAGGAAGGGCTCAGTTTATATGTCAGCGCACCAAATGAGCGAGCTCATTATACTGCACTAAGCTACTGCTGGGGAGATCCTCCACACTCCTATGTTACAACAAGGTCCACGCTTGAAGACCTATCGAAAGTGGACTGGAGCCAATTACCAACGACCATCAAAGATGCTGTTATAGTTACCAGGAGCTTGGGTATACGATACCTTTGGATCGATGCTCTGTGCATTGTTCAAGATGATGAAATGGACAAAACGGAGGAAATCAAAGTTATGGGCCGAATCTATAAGAATGCAACAATCACGATCGCGGCTGCAAACTCTAGCGGCGTACATACAGGCTTTCTTGAAGATCGAAAAGTTCCAAGTATTCCTTTACCCATCGTTAAGTTTGGTACAGACGAACCAGCGGGGATACTTTGGGTCCACGAGAATACAGTTGATGCACCGGACGAGCCTCTTGATCAACGTGGATGGACATTGCAGGAATCGCTTCTCTCTCCCCGTATTTTATACTATGGCTCCAAAGACCTCGTCTGGAAATGTCAAGCAAAGCCTTTCCAACCTGTTATCGAATCGCACGCTCTGTACAGCACAAACATGGCATTAGATCAAAATCACCGTCTTCCATCCACTATCTTCAATATTGCATCTAAAGAAGCTACATCGATTACTGAGAATTGGGCCTGGATCCAATCCATTTATTCCCAGCGGAAACTTTCGTTTCCTGAAGACCGTTTTCGCGCCTTAGGTGGTATTGTCGAAGAATTACAGCGTGTGACTGGAGATACGTATATTGCCGGTGTATGGAAGAACAATATCGTGAAGACACTGGCTTGGTTCCGCCCTGAAAATATTGTGGGAAATACAGCGCCGTATACTCCTCTTGATGGTCCGTCGTGGTCATGGATTACGCATTTTCGACCGGTGCGAACACTTTCCCTTGAAGAGGATAAAGATAAGAACAAAAGGCTGGAGCTTCTATCCTGGTCTGTAAAACTTGCTGACATGAATGCGCCGCTTGGCCATGTTGAAGGGGGAGAACTGGAAATCCTGGGATGTATGATACAGACCACCAAGATTCCTACCGAAATTTGGACAAAGGAGTCCAGCATTGAGCTTTTGCTCGACTTTGATGTAGTGGATGGAAAGAGAAAATTAAGTGTTAATTTCGTAGGAGAAGAATATTTTTACCTACTACTTGGAAATCGTGGTGCAGCTACAGGTGCACTGTTACTTCGACATTTGGGCAATGATTCGTTTATTCGGCTGGGCCTTTCAGCATGGAACCAGAGTAAATCTTTCATATGGTCACTGGAGGATGTTCAAAGAATGAGGATTAGGCTTCTATAAACATCCGAGAGATGAGTTATAAGTATTCATAAAAATGCATAGCGCAATTTCAAGTTCGTGAATGTATTGCACGCTAGTCAGGCACTAAATAAAGGCTCCTTTTATTCCTTTATTTATCCCTGGGTACTTCTATATATTTAGGGCCATTCCACCTCTCTTTTAGATAGATTAATTAAGACTCCGTGCCCTATTGTGATCCTACATTTTACGTGATAGGATGGAGGGTGTCATTGGCACTGTTTGATCTTGAACAATGATAATTGTCTTGCCCGGAGAAAGAATAAAATGGGAACTACATAGTTTATACATAGACTAAGTAGGAGCTAGGTCGGAAATAACGCTCAGATATGCTAATACTTGATCATAAATACCAAGTTATGCATCTTGCTAGGAGACCAGCGTAATCAATAGCTTGTAATGGACGTATCACTAGAAATAGTAACGTTTAGGTAGCCCTTTTCCTAGTCCGTCCACGGTCTATGGAGATAAAGTTCCCTTAAATGAAGACAATGTTGAAGATCATGTAACTATATACAATATGACAAGAGAACAACCATGAGTCGAAATGCATAATGCTTTGATAAATAGCACAAGAACTAGGAGTTGCCTCCGAAAAATTTGTTGTAATCCTACTATCAGAGCTTGAATTTTCTTGTGAGTATCACCGCTACCGATCACGCCTCACTCCGAACACTTAATTGCACACAATCACTCAATATGACCCCTAAGTCAAATTCCACCTTCGCGGCGCACGTTACAAAACTTAGAGCTGTGATATCTTCATTCCCAGTGATGGTCAAAGAAATCATCGATAATCCTGCTGCGAACCAAGTGTTGATTTGGGCTACTGCATCTCCGGTTTGGGTGCCGGAGATTATTGGTGTTGGGGAAGAAAGAAAAGAAGGAAAAGGTGGAGATGGGCATAATGAAGAGATTGATTGGCCTCATACTGGCGAGTATATGTTTCTGTTGAGTTTTGAGGAGGGGGTGACTGGTGATGATGATGGAGAAGGCGAGAAATTCAAGAGGATTGAAAGGATCGTGGAGTTTCTGGACGGTAAAGGAACCGAGAGGCTGCGTAATTTGATGCATATTGCAGAGAAAATTTTGAAAGTATTGAAAAAGAATGGAGTTTGAGGTCGGAGAGGGGGTAGTATAAGGATGGAACTGGTCGGTACAATAATAATTTTCTGAAATATAAGATATACAAAAAATATCTTGGCTTTTTATTCAGATACATAGATTTTTTGTTTTCCTGTTCAGTACGGCTTATATGCAAAACATTGACTACTATGATCTAAGACAGGCCTAGCACTATTTGTGCCAAGATGTTGCTTTATTTTTGGATGACTTTTATGGATATATGTCACGTGTTCTTATTGCAGATTCAGGAATTATCTTAGCTCTAAAGCGAAATTACAATTACAAACATTATATTAAGCTTACTGGGAGTACGAAGATCTCTTCTTCGTCACATCTTTCTATGTAGCACGTACCTACGGATGACGTCGCTAGGCGTAAGCAAGAGCGAGCACAGCCCCCCTTGGGATCCCAACTGTCACATCAATTTCTTCTCGACCCTTCGTTCAATCTTCATTCGATCTTCATCCTGCATACCGTAATTATGCAGAAGAGGAAATCTCATACCAAGTCACGCAAAGGATGTCAAAACTGCAAGAAGAGACGGATCAAGGTGTGTTTTACCCACCCTCAGCCTGTAGTGCACGTGATATACATAGGCTGACTTCGAATAGTGCGATGAACAGGGCCCGCGTTGCGCCAATTGTATTATTCGGGATACTGCTTGTATATATCAAGTTCAGAATAGTGCGGAAGGTAGTCTGCAAGATCGGTCCGCCAATTTATTTTTCAATAATTCTCAGGAGATTCAGTTGCGCCCAAAGGCGCTTTCAGTAGCTTCTCCAATCATATCAGCACGGCCATCACCCCCTTCCCCGATTCTCTTTTCGGGGATTTCTAGCTCACGCAGATTACTCGAGTTGGAACTGATGCATCGATGGTCGACGAGATCGTGGATGGGATTCTACTGTATCCCTGGGGATGAAGAATACCTACAGAATCATCTGCCAAGTGCCGCTCTGAGATCTAACTACCTTATGAGCGGCATTCTTGCAACGGCTGCCGTGGACTTAGCCCGAACCTCTCAGAGAGGCGATTCTGCGAAATACCTTTGTGCCGCTTTAGAATATAGCAACAAAGCCAGCGCCGACTTTCGCGCCCAGCTCTGCGACATCAACCCTGAAAATCTCCATCTGCTATATTACTTTGCCATCATAGCGGCAGCAATCAACTTCGCTTTGACGGTAGAGCAATTACACATACTGGATCGTATGAATATATTCTTTGACATGATCATTGGCGCTACTGAAATCTCGTCAGTAAACATTCAATGGCTGGTAGAAAGTCCCTGCTCGATGCGTATGCTGCTCAATTATGAGTGGGTAGCCATCAATATCCTGGATAACGACACTAAGACTGCTCTCGATCGACTCACCTCAATCAGCCATCAGATCCGTGTTCCTGTCTCGGGAGACAACGCGCAGTATGATGCGAAGAAACATCTTCTTGGTAGTGAAGTATACATGTACCAGATTGCTATTGCTCAGTTAAAGCATTGCTTTGCTGAGGACGTCCGGGATCTTGTCAAAGGTTACTTCACAACCTTTGCCGTAGTCCCTGGTCGGGAACTTGCCATGGCGATTAAAAATTTGGAGCCGTTGGCCTTGGTTATTATGATGCACTTCGGGGTCCTCTTGGATAGAATAGCCGTTGATGTCACGGCGTGGTACTTAGCATCGGCGGGTAAGGATCTTGTGAAAGAGATATCGGAGATTCTGCAGTATTCCCTGATTGCACAGATTCCAGAAGGGCTCAAATGTATAGCTTGGACCCGACACCAAGTTGGCCTGCCACCGTTGCTGTTGAGGACTGAAAATTAGCTTTCGTGGCGATAACTAGTTCATAATAGCTTCAGAGCTGATATCCTAGCATTGTGACATTTGACGCGATGGGTCAAACGCTTTGCTGATTCTTATGACATTTTTATCCATTCAGCATAATTTGTTTTCCCTTGGTCGTCTGCTCAAAATCCCCAATTCTGTCAACTACAATGGCCAGTTACATTGGACAAACCACTGACATGGTTGAATAGCTGCGCTTGCATGAATTATTTGATTAACTAGAAATACACAATACTGACCACTTGTTATATCAAGAAAACATGATACTTAATGCAAGAATAAACAGTAAGAATTATCCTTATAGAAGCCCAATTAGGATACAGAATTGTTCGTTTCCTTCACTTTACATATACCACATATACCTAACGTCTCTCAATATGGATGCTTTCAAACATCCCTCAATCAAAGAGATGTGGAATTACCAGAAGCTTTCTGAAAAATGTCCGTCCAAGTGACGTTTGAGTACAATGGGGCGTCCAACTTGCATATTGTTCCCGGCCGAGGAAGTGTGCCGTTCGTCCAATAGGCTGCAGAGGCTTTCAAAGTACAAATTGAAGGTGCTGCTAAAGAAGTATGCTGAACAACGGGAGAATATAAGCTTAGAGATACTGCATTGAATATTGAAAAAGGGGACAAGAGGATACTTACACCATAGCCATTGACCTCCAGCACAACACTACCCTCAAGACCCGAGCTGAGATTATAGGCCGAGACGAGAGGCGTAAGGCCATCATAAGTGTTACCAATCAAAAGAACAGGCTTGCTAGTCTGCACTTGGAAATTGCCTTGATAGCGTTCTTTAGCGGCCATCTTCCATTGACTGCACGATGTTGTGACGATAGTTGCAGCATCTCCCATTATTCTGCTTGTGGTATAAAGTCGGTCTATTACAGGGATCAAGTCGTCAAAAGATGATAGGCGCAAGTCTAGATCTCCGCAATGTATACCCAGTTCTGCAAAAGCCAAACTAATGCCACCTCCACCTCCAATTTCTATCAAGTATCCCTCGAGTAGCGGTAATGCGCCCTCAAAGTTGCCAGTCAATAACATATCAAGCAGACTAGCCAGTGTCGGCCATCCTGCGGGACTATACAAACTGTAACTTAGGATAGACTTTAGGGTGGTATAATCCAATATTAAGCTGCCACCTATGGGGATGGGATGGTATTTCACGGTATCCAGGAGGCCCCAGGCGGCTTGTTCGAGCTCGGTAGCCGTCGCGTTCCCATGGGCTAAAGCACAATTGTTGGGCGCTGCTTGACAGCCGGTGAAGATAGCTGAGAATTCTTTATCCGAATCAGTCCACTCTTGGAAGTCGCTTTTAACAAGGATTCTTGATCAGTATCTGAATGTCTCTTCTGCGTTACGGAATTGACATACGCATTTGCATGATAATACTCATGTGGGTTCTGTACGCCATCCAAAATCATCTTCTCGATTCTATCCGGGAACATTGAAGCTACAGTTGCCCCCAAAGTGGTGCCGTATGAGAACCCTATCATCTATGTCAGCCTGGCCTGTCTGAAACTTTACTGATTCAGTCCTTACGTACCCCAGTACCGCAACATCCCATCTTCTCCGAGTTGGTCAACCACACTAATCAAGTCCCTTGCAACAAATGCCGTACCCATAAGGCTACCAGTTGCATTCCCATTCTGAAAGCAATCATAGGAAATTATTCCACCAGCTGCCCAGTTTTCTCCTAATGCGACATCTGAAGCGTTGGATAATGTAACGGCGGATGCAGCGGCGTCCAAGACAGTTTCGCCACATGATAATAGCAGGGTATTACCTGTACCACTGTATCTGATTGTTAATATTGGCCACAAGAGTTGAGGTAACAGTAGTTAACACAGAAACGAGGAGTGTTGGAATTGTATATCCTTACCGTGGATCGAACGCAATAAGATCATGTTGGCCACCGCTGAGCCTAAGAAAATAGATGAGCATCAATATCAATTCTTTGAGTGCTGGAAATTCTCCAGGGGTATCCTACGGCAGCAAGGTTGAGCCGAGCGCTGCAAGACCTGATCGCCCCGGCTCACCGGGGCCGCCAAAATTCAAGAGGATTGATCCTAACACTGGTTGTGAGGTCGCAGAAATTTTGGCAAGCTCAAGCTTAAGCGTTGCATTGGAAGCATGGTCGGTGTAGTCGAGAGGAACAAACACACTGGCGCACTGGATGGGGATGGTGCTGTTGACTTCAGTCGCGTTGCAAGGGCCCCATTTAATATTGGAAGTCCCATTTGGGCCGGCGTGACCGACCGCAAGAAGAGAAAGGGAGAAGAGAGCTCGAAGGAAAACCATCTTAGGCAGTAAATAATATGTTTGGCTGGGGAATTCTTCAGATGAAGAAGAATGAGGTGCAGAATGAAGATAGAAACAAGACACAACATCGGTCTTGTTGACTTAAATACATAATATCCCTCCTCCCATTTGATCTTACTTACGATCGTCTCTATACGCGTATCGAAATTCAGCTCCTAATTATGTAGATGAATAGCCATGTGTCACGATGACTTCTATCCGCGTATTGCAGGGCTCTAACCTAGTAGAGAAGACTCACTGCAGCGAACCCTGTGAAGTATTTTATTTTCAGGCGATACGTCATCGAAGTGACGAACATTTTCGGGGCCAATTTTTGTACTGTAAAGACGCGTACGAGTACTTTCCAGCAAGAGGCTCTCAGGTGAAGACAAGCTGGATATCTGACGAATCGGCTAGGAGATTCGAAGTGCAGATACGCGTTTAGAGATCCTTGTAAGATTGAGCATAGGCCAATAGCTGATACGGCCGCAGTCAATATTCACCGCCTATCAAGTTTGCCGGACCTGTAGATCACTAAATTGGGATTCGCTCTGATGCCACCAAGCTCGGCTAAGCCCCTGTATTGTGGCGATAGGCAGTAACTACAGCGTGGAGACTTAGGGTTGACATGTCAGATTTTAGAACTTGTTTAGAGCAAATTAACTACTATACTCTTAATCCACAAACTATTTCTTCACTTTACGATAGCTTTTTTTGCAGCTCTTATGTGCCGTTTTATCTCAATGCTAAGGATCGGCTTGTCGATCCATGTTTTCGCTTAATAACCTGTTGCTTGCTAAACCTAAAAGCAACCTCCATTTACAGAAGTATGGTGACTGTATTTTATATTCCTTTACCTTTGTTGAACTCTCAGGTGTAACGGTTGCATGGGGTTCAGAATATAAGTAGAGAAATGAGTAGTATTTATTTATTTAAAGGTTGAAATAGTCCAAGGATATGGGTTTATTTATATTTATATCCTTGCTTAAATAACTAATATTTAGTCTCCTATATTCACCAATATGCTACCGATATTTCATCGATATTTACACGTTTAGTTTTTATTAACTAATCGTAATTAATTTTTAATATATTTTTTTGGATTTAATTATGCTTAATAAATCTAAATAATATTAATAATTTTTATTTTTAATTACTTAACAAATTTGGCATGCTTTATAATTATTAATAATTTTATTAATTCGTTAATTATTATTTTATTGCTAGCAATATATTATAAATTAATTGCCTTGTTTGCAATATATTTGCATATAAAATAATGCTTAACGTTTATATACTTGGTTCGCTAATAAAATTCGGGATTTTTAGCTAAACTTAAAAATTCTTAATTATTTTTATATAATTTAATTAATTTAATATCGGCCCCAAAATATATTATTTAATCTATAATTTGCTTTAGTTATAAAGCTTTTAAAATGATCTTGGCCAGCGAATAATATTTTGCTTTAATAATTAATTATATTATCGTAAATTATTGTTTTAACAAATATAAAATTATTTTTTTAATAAAAAAATAAATATTTTTAAAAATTAACTTTTTTATAAATTTATTTTTTGCGAAATTTGCGTTATAATATTTATAAAATTTAATTATATTTGTTTAGTTTTTTTTTTTTAGCCCGATATTTTATTTTAAATATTTTTATATTTTATAAATAATATAAAATTTGATCGGCGGCTTTAATATATTAAGGTAACGGATTATTAAAAAATTGAAAAAGCATCAATATTTTATATAATATATTAGGCTTAGTTTATATTGCAAAATATATAAGCGAATTAATTTTTAATTCGTAAAGCTTAATATTTTTATTTATAGCTTTGTTTTTAAATAAAATTATAATTTTAGTTATATTAATAGCTATTGAAATATTAATAGGTTTATAGTTTTTTATATTATATTAAATAAAAATTTTATTAATATAAGCGTCCTGGCACAAAGCAATAATATTTTTTTTTTTTTTTATTTTTAATAATTTTTATTTTTAAAAAATATTTTGCTAATTTTAAATTTTTTTATTTTAAAATTTTTTAAAAAAAATTTTTTTAAATTTTTTAATTTTGTTTTAATTTTTGCTTATTATTAGCATATTATTTATATATATAATAATTATAAGTTTCGCTTTTTTATTAACGTAAATATATTAATTATTAATATAAAATTAATATTTTATTTTTTAAAATATAAATGCTAGTTTTTTTTGCTATAATTAAAATGTTTGCTTAAATTTATATAGGGCTTTTAACAATTTGCATATTTATAAAAATATATTTTTTGTTGAAAAGTCAGTGCAGATTAAATAATACGCGAGTTAAGAATTTATTTATTGCATATTGAAAGCTTGAATTTATTTAAAGAAAATATTTAAGATTTCTATTTTCCACGGACGAAGATTTCGGGATTATAATTTATATAAAAAGCTTATATAGCAATATATAACGTTCAATCCTTGCTAAACCTTTTATATTTTTAATAAATTATAAAATTTGGTGCGTACTAAATATAATTTTCTTATTAAAACAAAACCGAACAAATAAATCGAACGAATTAATCGAACGAAATCAGAATTTTCAAAGAAAGCTCTATATAAACCGAACGAATCGAACAAATAAACCGAACGAATAAGCCGAACGAAATTAAAAGTTTCCAAAGAAAGCTTTATATATATTAAAATTAAATAAAATTTAAAAAAAGCTATTTATAAAGCAATAAAATAAATATAGCTTTTATATATATTAAATAATTAATAAATTAAAATATTACGCGTCAATTTATATAAAATAT
>NCSK02000120.1:15000-93065 GCA_002276475.2 Chlorociboria aeruginascens | reverse complement strand
TGCGGCTCGAATTAGTGATCTCAAGACGATAGACACACTTACGAAGGAGTAGAAGTGGTTACCGTGAAACTGTAAAAGGGACATACTTCGTGTACATTCCAGTACCCTATCATAGCGAGGAAGGAGGCCCTACAGACAACCGCTCGGCGACCAGGTTAGGCAGGTTGACGAATTAGCTTGAAAGGGGGTTGCCGGGTCTAGTCGAGATACCACTACTGTAATGCCTCCTATCCCGACTCCAGACACTAGGACGCCAGACGCCCACACACCAGACTCCAGATACACCCCGTCTCGATCCCTGCCGCACGTGATTTACCCCTACGGCCACGATGATCTGATCCTTCACGCTTAGCCCCCTCCCGACTGCATCTTGAAACCCAGAAGCCTATCACACCTCACAGACGCCCTTCCGCTACCACCTTCTCAATGTCCCCTGGGCGCACCAATGTCCCCGTACCGATACCTCTTGATCGTCCCAACCCATACGCTACATTCCGGTAGTCTCCTCCTCATGATGCATCATCCATTGCTATTCTTGTCCCGCGCTGGCAGGTCCTCTTCCATATCACCAGCCTCAGCTTCAGGACCGTCACCGTACCGTCACCGTACCGTACCGTACCCGTAATGGACGTAATATTTGGATCTGGGATCTTACTTCGTGCCGTACTTATGAAGGCGTTGGATAGGTCGTGCTTCCCCTAAACTCTAATATAATGGAGTGCCGTCTTCTTACCTCATGAGGCTTAGCTTCATGTCCGACTGCTGTGATATTATATTTATCTCATTTTGGGACGGTGTCTCTTCTACCCCACAAGTTCCAGGAAGTCGCTGGCTGCTCCTGACCTAGTCTCGATTTCTGAACGAGCAACGGCCGGGCATTGGACCATTCGTCTTTTCGGTCCTACTTCCTATGTATCCTCTTCCGAGTAAGGGCTCATGTTTAGTGCCTTGTTCGGCATAGCAGATTTCATTTCGACAAGGTTGGAGGGACCTGTACATCATATCAGACGTATTACTGTACTATCGCCTCGTGTCCTCGGTACCTTCCCGAAATCTCACGCCAACTCTCCATGGTAGCCGCTTGGTCACCTCTATTGCAATGGCCTGGTGGCATGGCTCAGCGACCGTACCGTCCGTCGTACCGTATCTCCAGTCGTATCTCATTAGCCCCTCGTCTCGAATATTAAGTTTAGTCATATCCATCCCATTCCGTATCCCACTTTCTTATTTCTTTTATTTATTACCTGTTCCTTCCCTCGCTATCAACCAAACGGGTCGTACCTTCTGCAACAGAGCAACCGCCCAATACTCCTTCTTAACGAGACCCCTCCCCCAGCTGCCACACGTTCCACCCTGCATCTACATGCATAGGGTCCTGGTCTTCCTATCCCTTCTGCACGTTCCGGGATCACATCCTGGAAGTTATCCGTGGTGACGCCCGCTATTGTTCTGGTATGAAGTAGGTACGAGCCGTCCTGACCTCCAGAACGTATCTTAACCACAGGAGCTGCCGTTTCCAGAAGAATGGTTTTGGCCGAACTCGTGGCCACAGCGTGAGCCACATGTTCCGTTTCTTCTACCGACAGACTCCAGGTCGACATACGCTGGGAGGCATCTGACTTACCTATCATATCTCAAACTCTCGTCCCGGCTTACTTGTGCCCCTCGTGTCGTTGCACCACACAAGACCTCACACAAGAATCACCCACGATTCATCCACCCGGTCTCCTTTCTGCGGATCGGTAAAGACGGCACTCACTGCGACTGCCGCCCCGGGGACGAATCAATTTTACAGCATTGTGGGAAGCAGAGTCAGCTGAATCGATTGGGACTTAGAAACGAGTGTTTTCATGGTCTTCCTGAAATAGTCGATAGAGCAATTTGGTTGCTGTGCCCCCTAAATACATCTGTCCGAGGATAACCCTCCTTTCATGTAGGAGAGCGATCCTCAAGCTGAACACATCGATATGACCCAGATATACACAAGGTCTTTAACCCCCCACTTGCATAAGAGATCATCGAGTTACAAGCAGTCTTATTCCACTGGGGACTTTCAGTTTTCCAACCTACACCATTCGGAGGACCAGTACGAAGGGGACGGTTGGAAGCTCTCCCAGCCTCATTCTCTCATGTCTAGTCAAAATAGAGGAATCCATGAAATCCCGCCTCCGAAGGTAGGGGACGTCTACCAGATAAGACCAGAAATCAGTCAGAATCCCGCCAGAGAGCAGCTTCCCCCACTGAGCAGTCTCTTTGGTGCTACACAACACTCCCGACCTGCTCAATCGCCATATTTAGACCGCCAGAGCCCAGTGTTTCCAGCTTTGTCTCCTCAAGACCCTCGACAATCGGCGGCACCTTATGATGGACCTTATTTTCAACGACCAGCTCCATCACGACAGTACCCGTCGTATAGTTCAACGAAATTAGAAAGTGTTGAGAAGCTAGGCTTTCAGCCTCCACCTCGTCCAAACCAGGTAGCATCAAGATCAGAATCGCCTCGCTATGAACCACGTTTTGCACATGCTGAGATCCCTCGCCCTCAACAAGCAAGTTCCGTTCATAGCTGGTCCCCTCGATCAGAAGCTGCCCGCTTGGATTACTTTCCCAGGGATACATCCTCTTCCTTTAGACCTCACTCTGAAAATCGCCTATCTCAGTCACTACGACCTGAGACAGACCCAAGACCGACATATCGAGGTGCTTCTCAGACGGTACCGGCAACCTTCCCACCTCCTCCAAGCATCGTGACTGGTGATCCTAATTCAAAAGATGGTCTGGGACCCAAGATTTGGACTGGAACCCAGTTTCTTCCTCGATTTGTCAGACAGGCCGAAGTTCCTGGTGAGGGATTATGTTACTTTTACGATGATGGTACCCATTGCAAAACAGTGATAGATGGAGAGGTTGTCAACGCTCACTGGGGAGTGACTAAAGCTGGGAAGCCAAGGAAACGATTAGCAATTGCGTGCATTACTTGTAGGGAGAAGAAGATCAAGTGCGATCCGGATTACCCCAGGTGTGTACAGTGTGAGAAATTTGGGAGGATTTGCAAGTTCAAGAATGCGTAAGTAGATTGTAGATTCAAGACCTAGTCCGAAATCTTTCAGGAGAGTTTGAACATCTTGCTAATACGCAAGACTAGTCCTCGCGGTGGTCAAGGTTCACCAGATACGCCTCCAGCAGACCCGGAAGATCTTATCTCTTCTGGATCTAATCGAACCGAAGTTGATTCGTTTAAGCTCGAGAAGCGTGAAGGTAGCCGTTCTGTTTCCCCTCGACAGACCTTACGACAGTCAACACCAGACTTGGATATTCACCCTGCGAAACGACAACGAATTGGTTACAACAGTTTTACTCCCGTTGCATCTGAAGCTTCTCCACGTCCTTCTATCCCAGAGGCAATCTCTCCATCTACACCATGGGTCGAGCCATCCACAATTCGAACTATTGACCACTCTATAGTTCGTGATTGGCAAATAAACCCATTCACTACACATCCTACTCTAGTCACTGATCTTTTGTCTATATTCTTCCGGTATCATACAGAAACCGTATATTTGATGTTCCCAGAACGTGCCTTTTCATCCTGGTTTCTTTCTACCTGTGAGAAGTCGCTCGATGACTTGATGCTTATCTACAGCATTCTTGCAATGAGTACCGTCTTCTCTTCGAATCCAGATCATAAATCTCTCGGCATTCAATACGCAATCATCGCTCGTTATGCGTGCGATAACAGACACTTCAGTCTGCAACTAGTTCAGTCCCGCTTGGTCCTAGCCACATACTATTTTGCTTTAAACAATTTTAACGACTCTTGGGATTTTTGTGGATCTGCATTTCGAGCTGCGGCTGGACTGAAGTTGAATCTGGAGATTGAGAAGACAGACGATATCTATCTAGACAAATTCCCCTATGGTCTCAACCGATTTGGGTATGCTGAGTGCAGAAGGCGTACATTCTGGACTTGTTATATTCTGGATCGCTTTAATGGATTCTGTGCTGGCAATCTGAGTTCTCTACAAGCCGAGGATGTTTTCCTTAAGGTCCCTTGCGATGCGAAGAGTTTCGAAGATCAATCCGAGGTTAATAATCCCATCTTCAATGTTGGCATATCAGCTACTCAGAATGATAGTCGGACTATTGATATCATGGCTTACATTATCGACATAACTACAATATGGGGAGATGTAATGGCCCATGCATATCGCACTTCACAACGTCCTTGTCCAGCATCTTCTGTGTCTAGCTTTTACGAGAGCTCTGCGAGACGTCTTCGTGAATGGAAGGCATCTTTACCACCATGCTATGCCTTTTCCCCCGACTCTCTCACCCGAGCATCGACTTCGGGTACATTGGCTCCATATATTCTCATGCACGCAGTTTATGAAAATACAGCGATGAAACTGAACCGATATGGCCACGCCTCCTCTCTTACGACGACGGAAAGGAATCACCGAGTTTTCCAATCCAAACAACATGCAACTACCCTGGTAGAAATGATGGATACGGTCATTAAACATCGTGCCGTCATTTCTGCGGAGAAATTCGCCACCCCCTACGTCGGATTCGCAATTGTCTCGGCAATAGATATTCTCACCGCAAAGATCTCTGTTCCTTTCTTACCTACACTTCTTCCATCATTCAAAAGCGCACAAACCATCATATCCGAACTTTCTTGTTACTGGCAGAGTGCCAGGAATCAGCAGACATTAGTCCTCCAACGAGTACGACATTTGACCGAACTATCTGCGAAGAAAGATGGAGGAGTAGGAGTTCAAGGCAGTAATCCATTAGGGGAAAATATAGGCGAGGGGATTTTCCGAGTCAAGGATGCTATTGAGAAAACCTTTCCCAGGGATTATGATTGTGTTTATGCTTGATGATGGGTCTAAAGGCGTTGCATTATTTTGCATACATGTCACCTCGTGTCATTGCATTGCGTTTGGAAGGTATACCCCCGACAGCGTTGCGTTTTTCCAAAATATAGAGGAAGATATATATATTCGTCTTGTAAGATAGCTATCTATCGCATAACGAGTCTACAGATCTATGATTCATGAATTGTAACATTAAATTTTTGGTAATTTTTCTTCTTATCGTTCCTTTGCTTCGCCTCTCTTCTCCGAATCTCTCCTTAGCGCAGCCACAAGCCTGTGACCTAAGCGAGCCCATTGTGAATAACGCTTATATAATACGTAGTGCTTCAAGTCGCCCGTATTGGCCACCTGTCTCAATGATCGGATTCAATAATACATTCAGAGTAGTCTAAACAAGTCATTTAGAGCAACTAAATAAACCAGCATTTCAAAATAAAACCCAACAATAACCTAACCTAACCTAGCCACCGCACCTTTTCTTGTCTGAGGCGCTCAGATCCCAAACCTAAAAAACCCCAAGCTCGGAAGTTGCCATACCAAGCTTCTTATGACTGGCGTACTGCAAGGTTAGCTTTATCTCAAAAACACACCAGCACGGAACATAAGAAGGGGGAGGGGGAATGAAACGCCATGAGATAGATCGGCAGTTGATGGTGTTAAGCGTCGCTTGACTCGACTAGGTGGAAAGTTATATATGTTGGCTGCACTTGATACGACTAGATCAGAATACGGACTAGGATAAGATGCTAAATGGAAACTGGGAAAAATTGGGGCAGCTGAGCTACTATACCGGTAACTGGGATTTTCGGCTTCGTTTTGGGAGCTAAATACCGGTAGGGGAATGGTAGATGCTGGAGCTGTGCGGTGTAGTGTGGATGAGAAAGGGGAAGGGGCGGTCATGTGATCGTTCTCGGTAACCTCACGTGGAAGTAAGGTGAGAAAAGGGGTAATGGAAATATCAGTAGCGAGTACAACACAGCGATCTCTAGTTATAGGGCTTATGCGAGGATATTCTTGCGTATTTGTTTTACCCAAATATCTTAAAATAATGGCTAGCTATACTAATTTATAGAGCCACTCTCACAAGGAAATTTGATGCATTTCGGGAAAAAATAATACGAAAAATTCTACTTCCGAACGCCTAACATTTATCCAGGCAATACCAAACATTCAATTTAGATTCACTCTCAACATATTTGGCCATCTAGACGAGTTTATCTAGGGCTCGTGCGAATTCTAGGCCAAGCACGGAGTGCAAGTCCTGACGATCATAATGTACGAGGCTTCCTGCCTACCTAACGAATCTCAGCTGCACCAGGCACAAATATCTCTGTTGGCCTCGCGAACGAAAAAGAGATATGGTGTTCAAGGGAGAGATCTGTGAATAACTTCATAAGACTGCAATGGAACCGAGAGATTCCCTCCCTCGCCCGGCTTCCCCTTCCCCTTATTTTGAATTTAGAAGCACGTCATTGCATATAATGGATTAGTTTCGCCTGCTCAACTCTTCTCCTTGAAAGAAGAAGTTGCGAATTGACTGAATCTTGAATTTGGAGCCTGTAAATTAATATTCTTAAAAGAATATTCGAAGGCAAGGATACAACATCTTGTTATACGACAACTCATTTATTCTCGATGATAGCATTTTCATCCTTGGCGTCAATAGTTAAATTAGTATACGGAGGTTGAAGGAGAGGATAAATAAGAAGAAAACGTGACAAGGCTGAGCCACACTAGGAATTCTGCCACCGCTTTTAGATTTCAACCTCGGAGGAAATGATAAAAGTTTTATAGCACATTTGGAGATGGGCTTGACTTATCAACTTTAAGCTAGAGACTTCGAGGAGGGCAAATTCATCTGGAGGGCAAGGATGCAGCAATGGCATTCCCCTCCAAGCCGGTGACAAGACTTTACGGTTCAAATGGTATCCCCCCTCCCCCCCCCCGGCCCTGCCAAAAGTATAGCACCCTTAAAATGACTGCAAGGCAATTCTAACCTCTCCTCAAAACCAGGACCAGTGCACGCCCTCTCCTACTCCTCCACCCCCTCAACCTACATTCTGACCGGGTCCTCCGACCGCTCAATCCGGTTATACAACCCCTCACGCCCCGCCTCAACACCCGCACATGTCCCGCCTCAGCCCACGCAGCTAATCCAGACCTATAGCACGCACGCGCATGAAATCCTATCCCTGTGCATCTCCTCCACGAATGCGACTTTTCTCTCCAGCGGCGGTGACAGGACCGTTTTCCACTGGGACGTGAGCACGGCACAAACGATCCGGCGCTTTCACGGCCACACAAGCCGAGTCAATAGCGTGACGTACGGTGGGGAGGGCGAGAGTGTAGCGGTGAGCGGGGGCAATGATATGCGCGTGCGGATCTGGGATTTGCGCAGTAATAGCGGGAAGGAAGTTATGGTGTTCGAGGAGGCTGGGGACGCGGTTACGGATGTAGTGGTTAGTGGGTGGGAGATCGGGAGCGCGAGCGTGGATGGGAGGGTGAGGTGGTATGATATGAGGATTGGGAGGGTGGAGAGTGATGTCATTGGGACGAGTGTTACTAGTTTGACGCGGACGAGGGATGGGCGAGGATATTTGGTTGGTGGGCTAGATAGTTCGATTAGGCTCATGGATCGGGAGAGTGGGGGGTTGTTGAAAAGTTATAAGGATCCGGGATTTATGAACCAGGAGTTTAGAATGAGGAGTATTTTTGGGGGGAATGAGAAATGGGTAGTCTCTGGGAATGAAGATGTGAAGGGTAAGGATGGGGGCGTGGTAGTCTGGGATACATTGACGGGGGGAGTGGTAGAGCGGATTAAAGTGTTGGGAAATGAGGGGGAGGTGAAAAAGAAAATTGGGAGGGATGGGACGGAGGTACAGAGAAGGAATGTGGTTAGTTGTTTGGCGTGGAAGGAGGATGGGCGGGGAGATCAGTGGTGCTGTGCTGGTACTGATGGGGTGGTTACGGTTTTTGGTCAGACTTGAGGGACTTTTGGATTGATATTGTAATGTTGATGAACTTGCAAAAATATATACAATGACTTAGCGTCATTTAGAAATCAATTCGGGGTTTGATGGGGGATATTGGAAGTGGATTGTAAAGCACAGTTGAGGAGAAAGCGCAGAATCAGGCTTCACTATATACTGAAAGCTCGATTTACAGAGCGCGATGTATTACCTGATCCCTAAATCAAGGGTAACTAAAGCTTAGTGTTCATCGATACAATTAGACTTCATATTCTGCAATCATAAAGGAAGCTTGTGTGGATCAATCAATTTATTACCTTCTGTGAGCTCTGATTCAAGTACAAAGACTTGATCAGGTAAAGTCCAAAATTTCAACTCTCAGACAATTTAATTCCTTTGTCCGCCACCAAATGCCAAATCTTCAATGGATTCTAAGCTATTTATTCAAAGCTAACCTTAAGGCCCTCCTTAACCCAGCCTCTCTAGAGTTTCTTAGCCATTCCTAGCAAAA
Organism: Chlorociboria aeruginascens; assembly: GCA_002276475.2. Classification (NCBI taxonomy): domain Eukaryota; kingdom Fungi; phylum Ascomycota; class Leotiomycetes; order Helotiales; family Chlorociboriaceae; genus Chlorociboria; species Chlorociboria aeruginascens. Next base: position 84,705 of record NCSK02000120.1, on the reverse strand, counting down.
TCGGCTCACGCTATAGTTGTTCACAACTAATTTCCGAATAATATAATTTGTAGTATGGAATTTGGCGTTCGGAATGTCACAAGTAGAATATTCAAGTTCAAGTAATTTCCATTCTTTTTCCCTTGTCGAGTGAAGAGATCTGGATATGTAGACACTTCCCCGTATTGCACCACTTCAGAAACCAATGCTTCTTCTGTTATAACCATTCGTTGGGGCGGGGTACGGATCTGCCCCATGGGACTTCTCAGTCAAGGGTGGTTGAAGTCCAGTGCCGCGTAATGGAAAGAAAGAGGAAAATCTACGAGAATCTACCTTTTTGATTGTAAGCACTGGTCCTGAGACTTCTGTGTCAGACGTGCATCCGCTCCATAAGTCTCGTATTCGAGAGCTTTCGGGAGCTTATATAGCAGTACAACCAATAAGGCACCGGCAATTCGTCCAACCAGGAGACCCAGTGATGTAGAAAGCCAAGGAGTTAGCAATTACTTTTTCGGAATACATTTGAAGGTATACCTTTCCCCAACCCGAGATATGCTCCATTTAAAAACGTTTTACTCCTTAGAGACACATACAACCCAAAAAATTTCCTGTCACAACCGCAGGACCAAATGAACGAGCTAGATTCAAAGAGCCTCAGGTCCAGAATATACTTGAAGAGTTTAGTATATCTTGCCAACAAATAGAGCAACTACTGACCAAGTAACTCAGCAACGAAAGCACACAATCCAATTCCAAGTGGGGCCAAGAAAGTCGCCTCGTGTTTATTAGTAGCTAGCATGAAGACCTGTGAAGATTACCTAACTAGTCAACAACATTTCAATCACAACTCCACCGGCAGGGCTTATTCCAGATTCGAGCGCCGTATCGACATGAAGGCCACCACAAAGAAGAGCCAATATGATAGCTGAAGCAATTATGCATCCCAGGATCTGGGCGACGCAGAGCAAATCCCACGAACCCAGGAAATAGCACCAATGAGCATCATGCCTATGGAACCCTATTCACAAGTATCACAGCCTTAATCCCAAACCCTGAGATGGAAACTTATAGCAAGATTAAACAACTTCCCGCTGATGCGGAGAAAAATCCACGCATTTATAGCCAAATTAAAGGCCACTCCCGAGAGATAACGAACAATTGTATTGTTTCCATTTCGGCAGTCGCATAGTCAATTTCCCGCACTGTAGGTTCGAGGTAATCATCACTACTTCAATGGCAGAATGTGCAAAGAAAAGGAAGAATGTGGTGCCTAGTAATTCGCCAACGACGGCGACAAAGTTGCCACGGAAACTCGGCGAAAAGTAATTGAGGCTTGTGACAAATAAGGAGCGAAGAGGATCCAATCTTCAGATCTTAGTTTCGCCGGGTTCGAAGATGTTGAGGCCAGTTCTTGCGCGTGTGTAGTGGTCTTCCGTTTTTCATGGTTGATTGACGTTTTCTGGTAATAATATTATGTGTAGGGGAACTTGATAGGTGGAGGCTGATGATTTTGAAGGAAAGATGTGTGTGTACGGATCTCTTGATAGAGGGTCGCAACTTCTTCTTGATTGCGTGTGATGAAATTTGCCCTTAACGTGGCGGAATCTTAACCATAATTTTCTTTTCTGAAACTTAAATTGCTCTATTGGAAAAGTGTACTGCGTGGATTTGGGGAAGCCGAAGGGAGAGTCTTTTGTAGGAAATAGATATGTTTTATATATGTAGGAGCACATCATTTAACTAAAAAGACAATGCGCCGGCCTCTAGTTTGAGAAATTTTGCTAGCATTGTGGTTGATTTAAAGGAAATCAAAAAGAGTTGGAACGTGAAAATCCTTATGAATTCTCAATTATTGCATTGAGTCCATGTCTCATGTTCTCCCAACCAGAATCACAGCTTCTGCTGAAGTCCAAATTTTTTATATATCTCACTTTCCCACATCACTGCGAGTTGAGTTGATTTAGAATCACCTGGTGGGATGATCTGACTCCCATAAATCCCGCACATCCCAGTAGTCATATCAATAAACCAAAGGAGATTAGGATAGCCGCCCCAAGACATACTTCCCTTCTTTCTTCCGCTTGGTAGATCTTCCATAAGCATAAGTCCTCCAAGTCCCCAATCACGTTTCGTACCCAAGGGCAAACCACCCACTGCAGAAACGGAGAGTTAGCAATTACTCCTTCAGAGTGCTTCTAGAGCAATATTCCAGAGATAATATCGATTAGGAAATGTTTTACTCCTGGGGTACATACTGGCATCATTCACTTCCTTGATCGATAACATTGCCATGAGGGACTCCCGAGCAGCTGTAGTTAGCTGGGGCTTAAACATATCCCCTACGGTAGATGGCTTCAGAACTTTTCCGTCGTTAGCACAAATACTCTTCAATAGCTTGAAATATTCAACCGGACTTCCGAAGAGTCCTCCACCTCCATGATTGTGCTTGGAGTCAAGAGGCCACGCCCTGTCATCTGAATAAACAACTTTTGCATTAGGATCTGCTGCAGAGCCAAATTTATTAATACCGCCTACTCTCGCACTCATATCTGTCAATTTGGCTAGAACTTCTGGGTTTGATTCCGGATAGAATGTGAAGTCTTTGATACCGAGAGGTCCCCTGGCAGCCAATGAGTACAATCATTTTTGTGAAGAGCAAGCACAGAAAGGAATGGGAGGCGAAGCGGGAACCGCGATACAGCATAACAGGGAAGCAAAGCAAAGAAAAATATTGATTACCAGATGTTTTTCTCGAAATATGCATTTAGAGTGTCACCTGAAATTCGTTCAACCATAAGTCCAGCCCAATCGAGACCACCGCTATACTCCCAGGCATCTCCAGGGGAGAACAACAACGGATGTAAATATTTGACATTTACTGGATCTGTTCCACCAAGCTTGATATCAGCGCCCTGATATACTTGATACTTCTTGACTAGGGGATCTAAATTTTAGGTGAGTAATCATTTCTCTGAGATTACTTGTTGGAGTGCTTACTGAAACTGTAGCTGAGTCCTGATGAATGTGTTAAAAGATGTCTGAAGAGTGGATAGATTAGCCACATCCCCACATTTGTTTGAGCAGTACCAACCTTAAAGTGATGCTCTTGTGGTTTTTGATAAGAGTAGGTTGGCCTGCTTCATTGAATCCTGTCAAGATATCTAGATCCTTGAGTTCGGGAAGGATGCCATAGACATCGTCGTCCAGTTTTAAGTGCCCACATTCTACGAGTTGCATGATTGCGACTGTTGTCACGAGCTTGGAGCAAGATGCTATCCACATGGTAGCGTCCAATTTCAGGGGGTCGTGCTTCGATGGGTCCTTGAGTGAGCGAACACCGAACGCTTTAGAATACTTGAATTTGCCTGTAGTATAACGTTAGATGCGCTGATTTAGCTAGGAGATATCACCCCAACTATTAGGGTTTCATCTCACTATAACAAGTGAAACCCAACCAGCCACTTGACTCGAAATTCACACTTGGCAACCCTTAAACCTTACTTTAACCATAGACATTAAGCTCCAAGAGACATAAAAGTCCTCCAATGCCCAAAGAGAAGAAAAGAAGATGCAATAACAGCAACGTACCATCCCTATCTCCCGCAATGACAATCGCACCTGGGATTTCGTGATCCTTACAGGCCTTCTCAATCCTCTCTTCAAAAGCCGATGCCATGTTCTTCAATTGATTCTCCAATACAAGGTGTCTCAGTAAAACGTTTGGAAATAAATGTGAACTTGCAGATTAGAATCAGAGGAGAATAGCTGAGGATTCAATCCCTCCACGCAGATACTCCCTCGGAGCAAGCCCCAAATACTACCTCGGAGCGAGCCTCGGATTCTTCTCAATGTGGCGCTGTATAACGGTGAACTTCACATACTACGCCAGATACAGTAGAAACCCGCGTAACGCATCGGCAATTATTGATGCAGACATTCCACACTTCCCATCTTAGGCAGAGCAAGGCTGATAATCTGGTATGAGTATAACATTTTGTACCTGAAGTCTGATTGAGAGAAAGCCGGGGATCTATTTAGCAGTCGACGACATTTATCGAATTTCGGAGATAACTTAATTTCAAGAATGTGTAGCAAAATGTGCGAATGCAATAAATACAATATGGAACCCCAGTCTAAGTCTGGAATCATGTTATACAGTCGCGATTTCCCTGGACGCCTGCAAATGCTTCAAAAATTATAGACACATGATTAACACTTTACTTTATCAATATAATCCACTCTAACCCATTCCAACAAACTTGAACCAATTGGGTCTGCAATCTTCTTTATTCAGCCAGCCTTCGCCGTCTGTGAGTCTTCCTGTCACGCAATTTTTGCATTTTGGCGAGTTGGGACAGTTGAAAAAGGGAATGTGTTGGTAGCCGATATCACGGAACCTACTCGTGTCAATTTGATATGTAGAGAATGGAGAAATAGGTCTTACCAATGGATCTTGCTGGAATCTTCGAACAGCCCCAATGCTATACTATGTACAGGGGCATCGCCCCATCTCTCGTAAAAAAATCCACCTGCGCGGTCCAGATGGTTGAAGTAGTCCTCGTATGCCTGGCTACGCCAAAAACTCATGTCTGCGATTTCAAAATTACTCCAGAAATGACAGGTCGAATATCCATTCGCTTTGATGTTGTGGCTTGGTCTCCTGGCACTATCCCTCAACCATTCTATCGCATTATTATCGTGCATGTATTCGGGGTGTTGGGCAATGAATTTGATTGTTTCTGGCCATAATGTGGGTATTGATGCCGGCGCATCGTAGAGGTTGATGGTGAAACCGTAGGTCTTGTTATTATCGGCCATATAACGGAAAACATCGTAGTCGACATCGCAGAAGAAATGGACTTTTGGTTCCACGCGCCAGTAATATTGCGTGTCTGCCAGAGCTGGATGTTTGTAGAAGAGACCACTGTTCCATCGACACATTTGATGATATGATGCCATGTTACCGTACTGGATCTCATTTTCCTTCAATATTCTCCCCGACTCTTCGAAAAGCTCTTTGTCGATCCATGATGGGATTTCCCAATGCTCTTTTGGTATTAACTCTGTGGAAAGATGTCAGTTATGCTAATCACCTTCTAGAAACCCGGCGCCTACCATATCTACACTCTGCTTTGGTTACGGCTTGGGTTTGGCGTTTGAATTCTTCCGAGAAAGGAACTTCATTAAAGAAGGTCCAAGGGTAATTGAACTTCGAATTCCATGTTCGTTCTAGGTCCTTCATTGCCGATACCATTCCTTCCAATTCATCGTTGCGAACCAGTGCCAGGAGAGTAGCATTTATTCGTGATGTCCCCTGAGCGCCCGGCGCATATGTCTTATCTGCTCGCCACAACACCCCTTCTGGTTCTCCAGTATCTTCCACGTGTTAGTTTGACTTCAGACAACAGCATAGGATTTTAGGTACAATCCAGGTTTGGATCTCGATCCATTTTCTCCAACGTATCCCCAGGTCCCCTATGCACCTTTGGAGCGGCCCCAAAGAGATGATATAAAAAGAAACCCCAAAGCCCTAAAGCCAACAGGCCTAGGACTCGAATGGGTCGTGCAATAGCCATGTTGATGAATTTGTCGTGTGCGCTTCCCGAGGAAGATAGAGCTATAATCATGCAGGGAAACGGAAGGCGCCGCTTGAAACCCTTTGCTTCCTCAGGCACCACAACACTAAGCGTTTGTCCAATTTTTACTTTCGAACGCGTTGATGGAGAGATTTATCTTGACTACGAGCAATGGCACACATTGCAAAACTAGGTGGGCTGACAGATGAGCTCGTTATGCTTATTACGTCGACATCCGCCGAGGTAAAGGATCTTTATTTAATAGCTCTTTCGCAGTGCACGCGTGTGTTTACTAATATAAACAGTCCAACCCTGGAAGCTTCAACGTCTATCGAGAGACAGCTCTCCGAACCATACGACATAATATCCACCGTCGAACCAATCAGTTTGATGTCGAAAGTCATCTGAATGGCCTGGAGGAGAAATTTCGGGTGTTGAATGAAGACCCATTAGCAGATGCCCTACGAGAACGACTAGATATAGTGGCCAGGAAAAGAATAAAATGGAGTCCTGAAATACTCCATTTGCTCCTCGAACTTTCCAGCAAGCCGATCTCGGATTCCAAGCTTAGAGATCTTGATTTTTTAAAGGAGCCGGATCCAGATACTGGGCCTATCTTGACGTGGAAAGACCTTATGGCGGATGATCCGTCGCTGAGGGACAGAAGCCTCTGGAGAAATGTTGATTTTGGTGCTGAGGGTTCAGATGAAGAAGATCGGTTCGAGGATAGTCGATCAGAGCTATCTCAATTGACAGATACGACTCTTTCGAGCATCGATGATGAGTTTAGTGCGAAGCCGGATGCTTTTGTGGTGGCTATGAATGTCAAGGAGAATCTGGAGAAATTGATCAAAGCCCAGTTCTGGCAGAAAATTCCCAGTATTGATGGAATAAAGCTTGAGAGTGTAAGAAAACCTATAACAGAACTACAAGCTGTGCGGGAGGTTTTGTTAATGCTTTCTGGGCTACCAACCTCTTTATTTGAGATCAAGGTTGGATCGGGTATTATTTTAGCATCTAGGGGCTATTCTCTCAAACACATGTCAGCAGAATCATACGACAAACTTATGGGAACTTTTGCAGATGAAGCCTCGTTGGTTATGTTTCTTCGTTTATGGCAGAAGCGCCCTCAGATAATACCATTACTCCAAATTCTTCAGGACTCGATATTGAAACGTATAGCAAATTTCGATATGCATCTTTCAAAAATGGAACAACGATTTGTGACCATTTCTGAGGATGTCACCATTAGCCTCATCGCGATACAGGCCGAAGTCCAGGATCATATGCGACCTCTAATTCGACTGTCGGATCTTATGAAAAGATTGGATACAGAACGATATTCATATGCATTCCGCTATCTGGAGCTTCTCTACGATGAGACCTGCACTTCGCAAATGGCTGGTGAAGACGATATATATCCATTCATGGGGAATTTATTCTTCGATTGCTTACAAGTTTATCTTCGTTCTATAAGAACCTGGATGGAAGAAGGGGACTTGAACGGAGGAGACAATGTCTTTTTCATTTCAGAAGTCGAAAGCAATGTGGATCCTTCATCAATCTGGCAACACCGATTCAAGGTTCGGAAGACCCAAAGTGGAGTTCTACATGCTCCTAAATTCCTTCGAACTGCGGCTCATAAGATTTTCACAACCGGTAAGAGTGTTGTGGTATTGAAACAACTCAAACAATTTCGATCTCTGAAGACTGTTGAACCAAAGCTCGACTTCGACACTGTCTGCAATACATCAGAAGCCTTTCTAGCTCCTTTCCCCGAGTTGTTCTATGTGGCTTTCAATGACTGGGTTCAGAGCAAACATCATCACGCCTCGTCGACACTACGAAGATTTTTGTTTGATTCTTGCGGTTTACACACATCCCTCGATGCCCTTTCGCATATCTACTTCATGGTGGACGGTACTACTGCAGCTATTTTCACTAATTCAATCTTCGATAAACTCGATACGCTTAACACCTCGTGGAATGATCGCTTCACACTTACAGAGCTAGCCCAAAGTTCGTTTGGATCCCTTCCACAAATAGCGCCAGACCACCTACGAACGACCACGCATCCCCTTTCACGTAAACTCCTGGATATAGCTCGATGCAGGCGATCTGTGAAAATACTTTCAATCATCGAACTCAAATACCACCTGTCATGGCCAATTCAAATCATATTGGATTCAAATGCAATTCCCTCCTACCAAAGAGTCTTTACCTTCCTATTTCAAATCCGCCGAAGCTCCCATATCCTCTCGCGCCAACGTCTTCTCGTCAACAATTTGAATCAAAATAGTTCTTCCGATGAGCGTTCAAGCTACTACTGCCTCCGAGCACGACTCCTCTGGTTCACACAAACTCTTTACTATTATCTCACCTCCCTTGTCCTTTCATCCTCTACGCTGCAAATGCAAGCAGATTTGAAATTAGCCGAGGATGTAGACGGTATGATGTCCGTTCATACAACCTACCTGAAGGCCATCATCGACAAATCACTTCTCGGCAGCAAATTAGAAGTCATCCACAAAACGATCCTTCAAATTCTTGACCTCGGTATCAAACTTGAAGATGCACAAGCCGCCAATGCAGCATCTAATAAAGAAGCTCTAGAGGAACAGCAAAAGATAATGGATCTCTCAATGGCTTCTTTGGGTCTGCATACGCCTAAACGAGGAATTTCAATGAAGAGTAAGAATCTGGTCGGTGTTTCCAACGGGAAGTGGAAAGATGAGGATAGTGATGAAGAAGAGTTAGATGTCGATCTTAGTATATTGTCTGCGACGTACGAAAGAGAAGAGGAAGAGACGTACGTAGAGAAATTGAGGAAGATGAAGGGGGATTTCGATAGAAAGGTTAGGTTTGTAGCTGGTGGGTTAAGGGGTGTTGCGAGAGCGGGTAAGGGTGAGGAGGGCAGAAGCTGGGATGTTCTGGGGGAGATGTTGGAGTCTGGTTTGGGTGGATTTGGGCCCGGGGTTGGGTATTGAATTTTTGTGGGACTGCAGTCGATTCCATGATGATACCCGATCAGCATCTTGATATATGATATATGCAGCAACTCAATGATGCCCGAAGAATAGCGTCGCAGCCTTGTGAGGTTCCAGTAGAGACAGAATTAAGCAGGGGAATATCATTAATCGCCGTCCCTACACGATCCAAAGAAAAAAAAAAAAAATTAATAAGTAATTATACGCCCAAAAATCAAGGTATCCAAAGAAAAGAAGAAAACTCTTAAGGGCAAGAAGGCGCATGTATTAAATCTCTCCTAATGACCTTCAGATCTGGCTACGTAGTAGCTGCCGCGTTATGAAGAACATAATCAAAGTCCTTGCTCCGGAAAGTAGCATTCCAAGTTCTGGGGCACGGTGTAGTAGTCTGATACAGACAATAATCAAGTTTTCCATATCCGGTGTGGCAATCGAGGATTTGTTGTCTTTTGCTTGAGGACCGTACTGAGCGGTTACTGAGTGGCCTTGAGCGATTAGATAGTCGATTATGGGTGCGCAGCTATGAGGTCATTGACTGCTGTGATAAAGATTTTTGGCACAATAAAGAGGTGTCAAACTAACAACGTGATGAGCAAGTGTTGCTTCAATTTTTAAGGGGCAACTATAAAGAAAGTGAAGCTGAATGAGGAGCAAATAGTGAGTTGAATTTGGAAGTCTATATCCAAATTATCATGTCCAGGAATCCCAAGATAAAGAAAAAGTGGTATCTTTACTTATAGCTTTACATCGACCCGCCACTAAGCACATAACGCAAAGACATTGTACTGTAAGTGCGAAACAGTTCACACAGATTCCAAAGAAAGATGTAACCAAAAGATTGCGAAGTTCAGGATATATGCAAGCCGGATTGGCTGGTGCCCCAATCTACGCAGAACGGGTGTAAAATTGAGCACTCATTCAACATGTCAGCTGTATAATTTCTATGATGCTCGAGTCTTCTTATGAGTGATCGCTTTTCAATTGCACGTAGATAGCATTGGAAGACGTCTTGAAGACTCGCCATTTCGAACTTTGTACACTACCACGATGGATCCTCTCAGTGTAACAGCAAGTCTAATTGCTGTATTGCAAGTCACTGCGTCGTTGATCTCAATCTGTTATGATTATCGTCAGGGTGTCAAACATGCATCTCGCGAAGCCATTCAGATCACCGATGAATTGAACAGCTTGAGAGACATCCTGGACGCTTTGCTAAAACTTGTGGAGAAATCGGAATTGGATGATTCCCAGAAGCTGTCTGTTTTCGAGCTTCTCATCAAGCCAGATGGTCCTCTTGAAACATGCCATTTGGAGCTCCAGAGACTGAAAACGAGGCTGGAGCCCGAGAGTGGATGGAGAGCTGTCAGGAAAGCTTTGGTGTGGCCGTTGAAGGAAGGGGAGATGAAAAAGACGCTGTCGAATTTGGAAAGATTGAAATCTACAATGCAACTGGCATTGACAGCTGATCAGGCGTGAGTAATATCCATCATTCTCCCAGGTTTCTGACATTTTTAAGGGCATTGAGTCTGGCGATCCGTGATGATGTGGGGAATTTGTCACAGTCATTCAGCAGACATATGAATGGTACACTGGTTTCATTTTAGATTCAGTGATGGCTGAAAACTGACTTTTATTCCGCATAGATCAAAAAAGGCAGGATATACTTGCGTGGCTTGATCCTGCTGACCCAGATATCAATTACATGGCAAATCGAAAGAAAAGACAACCAAACACCGGAACCTGGCTGTTGAGAAGCCGGCCGTTTGAGCACTGGCTTCACAGCTCGAGATCGTTTTTATGGCTTTATGGTATTCGTAAGTGCTGAAATTGTGCAAGTACGACAGCTGTTGATAGATTCATAGCTGGTAGTGGGAAGTCGGTTCTATGGCAAGTCAAGTCGAGGTCTTCCCTCATCTAAGTATTAACAGAGCGCAGCTCCACGATCATCGAACATCTAATCACTCATTGCCAAAATATACCACACACAGCTCTCGCCTACTTTTATTTCGATTTCAATGATCCCGGAAAACGGAATATCGGACCTCTCCTCAAGTCTCTAATTACTCAGTTGTCAGCGCAAAGTGAAAACATACCAAAGCCATTATTGGAACTTTACCAAAACCACAAGAACCGGAATAATACACCGGATGACGATGCACTTATAGCAGCCTTTCGAGACATTATATTGTCATTCCACAGTGCATATATTGTTTTCGATGCTCTGGATGAAAGTTCGAATTGCGAAGAAACTCTACAGTTCATTAAACTTTTGCAGGAATGGGGTCTTGACCGTCTGCATTTCCTGACTACCAGTCGTCAACTATCTGATATCGAAGAAGTCTTACGCGACTTGGCCACCGACAAGATCTGCCTACAGGATTATTCCGACAATGATGATATTTATTTTTATATTGTTGACACATTAGCAAATGATAAGGCTCTTGCAAAATGGCCACCAGATATTAGAGAGCAGATTCTCCAAACGCTCTTGACAAAAGGGGACGGAATGTAAGTAAAACTCCTCGGTCAAGGTCTTCTGGCAGCTTATTTCTTTAGGTTTCAATGGGTTGTATGTCAACTTGACATGCTGAAGCGCTGCACGAGTATCTCATCCATCAAAAAGGCAATGACTGCGTTACCGAAAAGTTTAGATGAAACATATGAGCGAATCTTACTAGCGATTGACGAAGGATATAGAACAGATGTAATGAGGACACTTCAGGCTCTCACCGAAGCTGTCACGCCATTGAAACTGGAAGAGGTTGTGGAGATTCTAGCCATGGACTTCAACTCCAATCCGCCTCAATTCAATCCCAACTCTCGTCTTCTAGATCCAAAGAGCGTTCTTACCATGTGTTCTTCTTTGATCACTTATTCCAACGAGTCAGCTACGAATGTTGTTAGGGACAGGCCTACAAGACTGAGACTTGCTCACGCCTCAGTCGCGGACTACTTGACCCAGCCGAAACAATCTCCTTTCCATTTCTCAAAGCAAGCTGCTCGTGATTTCATGGCTCAAGCATGTCTTGGATACCTTCTTAATCCCAAGTTCTCCTTCGGCCAGGATTCAGAAACACTATCAATGCAAGTTAAGGGATCCCCTTTTCTCTCTACCAGTGTGGGATTAAGCGACTTCGGTGAGGGTCAAAAGCGATTCAGAGACTTTCCCTTTCTCCATCATGTCGTTAGATTTTGGCCTTCATATATCGCAAAACGCTCCGACAATCCAGAATACCGTATCGATGCACGTACAAAAGAACTTGTCCAAATTTTCTTTGCGACAAGAAAGATGCCTTACGGAGGAAACTTCGCATTTTGGGTAGGGATGCTTATCCCTGATGCTCCTGCCCAACTCGTTCGAAGCACGCATCCTTTATATTATGCCGCCTCCTTCGGGCTTACTGAGGTGGTGCGGATCATTCTCGACACAGAGGAAGATCTCGATATTAATATACTTGGTGGGAGAGTTGAAGCGACTGCTCTACATGTGGCGTGTTACAGGAAACATTACAATATCGTCAAACTGCTCCTAGAAAGAGGGGCGGATCCAAATATACCTAACAATAAAAATGAATCGCCGCTGTACTGGGCTACAGCACCGAGAGGGGATGAAAATATCGTGGAACTGCTGCTGCGATACGGTGCACATCCTGAATCAACACCTTGGAGATATTATGACATGATAGGTAGACCCTATATCAACATCGAGGAAAAGGTTTGATGGGCGTCCTCCATAGTTGTCAAAACAAGCAAGCGCTTCATTCTTTTAGATATATAGGGGTCATGAAGACCTCCAATTCCCTCCTCGATATAATGATCGATAAATGACCACTGATCTCTGACTACATACCATGTGACTTGTTGATACTTGTTTAAGAGAGTCCCAATGGAGTTACTTCTGCGAAACTGTTGATGGGGATCGGACCTGGGCTCGGTCTCCATGCAACGACGAAAGACCGCAAATAATATCGAGAACAGGACCGCTCAACTAAACTTCTATAAAAAGGTCATGAGAATAAAGCCTCGGAGAAATTATAATATTCAGATTCCCATTCCACCAAAATTGTATTGCAAACCCTGCAAAATAGCTCCTCAATTAGGATTGAAGCACAAATCATTTCAGACTTTCCTCATATATCCCAAAGTCATATCTCAAGCTAGCAGAATATTAAAGCGGCTTTAGCAAGAAAGTTGGATGTAGTGCTTTGAGGGGGAAGCGGTTATATGGAGAATTAGAGAAATGGTGTTAGATCTCAAATGGTATCTGACCTTTCTCCTTTTCCCTTCTTCCTTCTTCCTTCACCCAAACCAAAAACCTATCAAGTACACCGCGAAATAGCAAATAAATACCTCTCTTTCCCTTTTCTGGCCACATGCCCATACCGCATTTCTCCGTCCAAGACACCAGGAAGGTCGTCCTCAATTCCGTACCCGGCACCAAGGTCCTCGCATCCGGAAAGTTTATTTTCCTGGACCGAGCATATACCTCGAAATATCACCTGGATTCCAAAACATGGCCGTTCGGCGTAGATGCGTTGACAGTAGAGGCTTATGCGAGCTATACCCCCTATGGAAAGGGTCGGTAGGGAAATCAGCGAGATGTTGGGGTTTACAGATAGGATTTGGATGTTGTGAGGTTGAGAGGGTGGTGGTGATGTTGATGAGGTGAAATTTTGTTTTATTCTGTTTTTCTTTCCTTTCTAGTGAGGTTGAATGCTAAATCTTGATCTTGTACTTATTTATAGTTTGGGGCTGAGGGCAAATTGACGAATTGGAAATTCGTTAGGATGAAGTCTGGGGGGATTGTAAAGTGAGGTTGAAAGGATGAGGGGTTGGTCGATATATTGGAATGAGATAGATATTTGCTATAACTCGAGGCATTATATTATTGCATGTACTTTGTACTTGCGAATAATCAAACCTTGCTATGTCATCACAAAATCCCCTTACAGACCCACGTATCAAACCACAAATAATTTCGCCAGGCCATGAACCACGAATGAATGGTAAAATCTCGTAAATTTTAGAAATTGGGTATAGACTCGACTAGCTCATACCAAAATGTCCAAAGCAATGCAAACCCAGAGAATCCAATGATCCTCACCAAGCTATGGTACATGAAACCTCCTACTCAATCCAATACGGTACAAACATACACATGCATTTGCAGCAAAACCCACACACATATCTGTTAAATCAAAACCTCGAGAAGTGAAAAGCAAAGATGGTAACGTCCATCGTCGCTGTGATTTTGCTGTGGCTATCCCCTTTTCCCCGTAAATTTCAACGCAATGCATGGATTTCCTTTCATCAATAGATAATTTTACAGGGATTGTTTTTTTGGTGAGTGTGGATGAGGAGGTTTGGCGAGGTGAAGGCATACTTTTTGAATACCTGCTGTTGTTTTTGAACACCCAGTTATTGTTTCTTTTCAGCGCCAAAATACTCTTCCTTACTGCCGTTCATTCGTTTCTCCGAGTGGTGGCTCGCTTTATCCTTTCGAGCGTCGTCGATGGCTGTTCGTTGTTGAATACTAGCATCGTGGGATTTCCATTCGACTTTGGTATCTGGAGGGAATGATAGCACGCGCTTCATCGTCTCCCTTATATACGTTAGCTATTATTCTTTTCTTAAAAGAGGTAAAGCATACCGAATTTTGAGAACCCTTCCGCCATCATTGCGGATCCAGATACTCAAAATGTCTTCTCCATTACGAACACTTAACACCGCTCCACAGACCTCCTCACTGGCTTCTGCGAATTGATCTCCAAGAATGGCAAATAGAAGATCCTCCCAGTATCTATCTGAAACGCCCTTCTTTAGCCGCACAATCCACTTCCCACCTTTCTTATTTTCCTCATCCTCCCAAACTGGTCGAATACCTTTCTTGAAAAGATGATAATCAGATACGAGGGGTAAATTTGAAGGTCGTTTGAGATGTTCGTAGACGTCGAAAAACTCCTCCGCAGAATCAAAAGATGCTACTTCGTGAAGTGTCTTCTCGTACTCCACAAAACCATTCGATTTCGAGATTGGAGGTCTAAACCAAAATGCCCAGCTATGCCTCAAATTATGTGTCGGAGGTGGTGTACTCAGTTTAGAATCCGTCAGTGATGTCTTTGATGCTCTTGTGCCTAAGTCATTCACTTTCTCTATCCCCGGTGTTTTCGCACCCATCACACCACTCCCAAAATCCAATACACCTCCCGGCGTCTTCGGAGTCTTCGCAGCTCCAAAGGATGCAAAAGCTCCAGATCCTAAACTAAATGCGCTGGATGCGCCTGCAGTGGGGGATGCTAGAGAAGATGTCGAAGGGGACATTGGATTGAATGGATTTTTATTGCTGTGTGATGAACTTTCGCCATGACGTCTTCCTATCGCGCTATACCGCGGCGTATATTCGTTTGTAGGGACAGTTCCATTCGAAGTTGGAATACTTGTGGAAAGGGAGAGTTTGCTTGAGCTATTTCCCATTGCCACAGCGGTCAGCTCTACGATTTTCATCTTGGTAAAGAATGCTTACTTGGAACGGCGGCTCCACAGGTTATCCATTGCGAGAGACCGAGGGAACTTTGAAGTGTTGATAGGGGCTTAAGGAAAGCTTCCAAGCTGGGTAGGGGGAGCTGCTGTGGCGGTAGTCTATATCGATCAAGGGATTGAAAACGTTCGATGTTGCGGCGATTGTAGTTTGTCGTTGTGCGATTTCAGCGTTGTATGAATTAATGGCGTTGTAATACTTAGAACTCCGTACGATGTGTTGTAAGTTATGTATGTGTATGTATTGTAGTAAATGTTGTGAAGTCGTGGGTCGATTGCTTGTAGGAGGTGGTCATGAAGAAGCACAACTTTAGAGCAGCGGGGCCAGAAAAAGAACTCGCTTAGATTTAAACGCTATTACCGAGTACGAGTACTACAGTATAAAATCAAAATATTTTCTTTCTCTTTTTTATAACAGCAAGACCTCCAACTCAAATCTTCGCCAGCTCGAACCTTTCCAACTCAGCTGGCAATTCTGATGCGTGGTCAAGATCAATTTTACCACTTCAAAACCATCGTCACGAGGGCCCCTTGTGCGGCTTCCATGACACGATGATGACCTAAAGATGGGAACAGACAGACGCTGTGCGATATTATTTGATGGTGAGCTTCCCTTTCTCAGCTCCGTCATTTTTCCTATGAAGAAAATCAACTCTGGTAATACGATTCAGCCGTCGTGCTCTGCATGTCACTGGTTGAGCTTGAGATGAAGAGTGGCATTGTCTGATTGTTTTACAACGTCGCGCAATTCGTGCATGTATTGATGTAACAATTGCTAATATGGACAATGAAGGATATCAATCCGAGAGAGAACTTTATGAACCATTGTCACGTCAAACAGAACGCATTGAGTAGCGTTTTCGAGATTTCGGTGGGTCAATGAAACATCACCTTATTTCCTCTCTTGAATTCACTGACTCTATGCTATCCTTTATAACTTGGCCAATGGATATTGCATTATCTAGCCATCTTATACTTAAGGATGAAGTTGCTTTGAATTGATCTAGTGAGGCCGTGCAGCAGCTACTTGCACATTCACTTTGGCAGCGAAGTATGTGAAAATAGGCCTTACTAATGCCACATTATTATTCGAGTTAGTATACATCATACATTAACCAACTCTTTCTCAGTATGAAAGTGGCACTTCAAAATTAATATTGGATGAGAGATAGTTGACTTTTGCATGCTTTTGAGCTAAGTATATGGAGGCTTTATCCTTAGGTTCTGGTTTATTTTTTTGCAGCCAGTATCCCTCTCCCAACCGCAAAGCCCTCTTAACGCAAACTAGATATTCCATAAGCATGCTTTCTTGTTTAGCATGACACCATCGCGCCTTGGGACTGAGCCAGTTACTTTGTAGCTTCTCTTAAACGAGATTCTATATTTGGCCAGAAAGTGAACTTCAATTCTAGTTTTGCTACACTTAGTGTCTCCTTTTCAGACCATTCGCAGTTTTTTATTTATGTGATATTGATAACTCAACTTTGCTACACAGGGTTGGATGCAGTATCCAAGAAATTACCTCTCTCAGCCGATGTTGTTGGGCCTTGTTAGGACAAATCCTTAGTTGAATTGGCCATGCGCATCTGATTTGATGTTTAGCATCCTCAAGTTGAGTGATTTTCGTGCCCGGAACAATTAGGAAGTTTTTTTTTTTTGTGGAATATTTTTATATATGTTTATATTCAACTCTTACACTGATGCCTCCAGTCAGAACCCCGCCATAGAGTCCTAGCGCTTGTCTAGATAGACAAGATACAATCACTGGCACTACGATCCAATTGATATATGAGTCTGGTTTAATCCATTTTCTGCGTCTAAAAATCTAAAAGCTACGGCATGTGAACTAGGTACCTAACATAAATACATGGCTGCTTAGCGGGCTAGGCTAGCTAGCCTCGCAGAATCCGGGCAATCTTGCCATTCTGGTTTAATGTGATAGTAACCTGCTGTCTAGCAAGAGGATTCGGATTTGTGATTGAAGGGAAGCCAATTATCTCAATCTCATTTGCGTGGTCTATTTATTCAATCATTGCAGCTAAATAACTCTAGATATACTTTATAGAGCACTCGAATTTAGTCTATGTTTTGTTTCAGCGTTGTACAAATATATATATATATAATGTTCAAACTAACCTTGGATTTACGATATCGAAGTTGCAATGCTGCTCGTGGTTGAGTTTCCAGATCTACCACATCCACCAGACCTTTGTAGTTACTCTCAGCGTCTTTATTAAACGAAATAATATTTGGTATGTTCTAGATGGCATAAGTTAGTGTACTTCTTTCTATAGTACGATTTGAGATTTAGACCTCCCGGTTGCTCCATAGCTTGACGAGGTCCAGCGTCTTTTCCATAAATTCGGCGTCCGACATAATATCTAAGCTGAAATTAATGTTCGATATTAGAAATCTCAAAGAGTTTTCAAGAGCACAGCTCATGGGCCCTCTTATATAACTTCAAATTGTTGGAAGGGCCTCCCTCACCAATAAATCATTTCATAAGACCTTGCGCCTATCTGAATGCCAAGTTAGTGCAAACCACGAGTTGACCATATTATAATTACAACATTGTTATACAAATGCAGGCAAAGATCGGGTGATGATTTCATATGATTGGACTTTTACCACTTGGAAATGGGTTAGCAGTAAGTGTAAGTGTTTGTAAGCTTCGCAGTGGCCACTTTAGACCATTTTCATTCCCTCCACGTCTCGAAGAAAACATTAGCTTAAGTTTTATGATATTTTTAGTCTCTTTGCAGTCCATAGCATATTTATCCGTCAAAGTTATGCTTGAAAGGATTGAATATATTTGTTAGAAGCACGATATATATTGCATTAGTACTCATACTTCAAATATAGAAGTGGAGTTTTCGAAGCCTTTTTAGCAAATATTGCTATTTGTAAATATATTGTGGGAATATATCTCGGGTCATAAAGGGCAACTCTACCCATGGGAGTACAATGAGTCAACGTCGGGGCATATGTGGGAATGGCCTCACATATTGCCCCTTTGGGCTCTATGGGTGAATATGGGAGATTGACAAGGGATAGCTGGTGAATCAATAGGATTCACCAGGAGGCACCTCTTTGGGTATATAAGGGGTCCTCCCCTCCTAATCTCTTCCAGCTTTAGACTTAATAGATTATATGAACCATCATTAATTCTCACCGCATTGATTGCAATCACCCCTGAGGTTTACCAACATATATAATTATGTTAAATATAATTATTTACTTTATTTGAGATCATTTTGTCTATCAATTTTACAGTAAATCAATCTCAATAATCTAGTATTTATAGTTAGGTTGCTATTTTGGTATATTGAAATGTATAAATTCCTGGTCCTGAATAGGCCTTGGAAACCCATGTTAGTAGCCATTAAATATATAGTAGACGTAATATAATAAATATAGATGTATACATCAAAGCAAGTGGCGGCAATAGTCAAGATGTGTTAGAAGCGAGAGCTGGGTTGGCGATTTGTATATTATATAAAACCATCGAAGCTCATGGCTAACTGCTACTCCCGAAATAAAATCCTAACTCTTCCATTGATGTAGCGTGTCCACCAGTCTCGACAAATTTCTTTCTAATCTCCGCATATCTCTCCCTCATCCACAACTTCTTCTCGCCCCAAAATGCTGGCTCTTTGCCAGAACCAACAGTAGAAGATTTCACCCAATGATGAAGACCATTGATATATTCTGCATCCTTCGGGTACCCTAGTACGTGAAATGATGTCCCATCACCTGCTTCTTCTATCCTCTTCTTTTCCCATAGTTCCATCTCATCTTTTGGAGGGAGCTCCAGTTTGTTGGCCCAAACCTTAGCAATTGCCGCCCCTTGAACTTCTGAGATTGGAAAGGGGATGATCTTCTGCGATAATGCAATAAAAGCAAGTGTTGGGTGTAATGTATTAAAGAGTTGTTGATAACATCCCCGAACCCTTCGACCATTAGTGACAACAGGGGGATCTAGCGATTTTAGAAAGGGATATGAATATAGATAGCCTGTACAATATACTATAGCATCAATGTCCTTCTCGATCCGGCCATCTCCGAATCTGACAGCTCGATCGTCGATAAGGAATTCTGCTATTGGTGGAACCTCTTCTTTATTCTCTTGCCCTAATTTGAAGGGTGGTGAAGTCCGCATAGAGTTCACGAGAGGTTTTTTACAAACCAAACTGATTTGTGTTCCGATGTCAAGACCTGATGCCGAGCTACCCACAACGATTACCTTTTTATCAGTGAAAGGTGTTGGAGATCGGAAGAATTTGGAGTGTGTTATAATCGATGGGTATTCAGAGTGGAAAGCCTCAATCCCTGGAACTAGAGGAATGAATGGGACAGAGTAATGTCCGTTGGCAATAACAACGGAATCGTACGTCCTGAGTGACGCTTCGTTGGTAATCGTCGATACAGAAGCCAGATCCCACCGTTCCTGATTATCCTCAATACAAAGTTGGATACCTTGGACCTGGGTTGAAAATAATATACGGTGTCTCACGTCCTGTGAATATTTCACGAGGTATGCCTGGACATCTTGTCGAGTAGGGAACAGCAAGGATTCGGCCGGAAACTCTTGATCAGAAAATGACATCAGGTCCTTTGGGATATTTGTGTTTAAATGGTCATACATTGGATTTAAGAACAAAGGTGCTGATGCCCCTTCCGGCCATATCGGTTTCTCCGGGGGGCCATGAGACGTCGTTTGAGGAACGGGAACGGAATCAACGATGTTTGGGATGTAATTCCAGATGCCACCTATCTCGGACTGCTGCTCAAATATATCAATCGTCTCAAAGGCTTTTTCGGCCAGTAGATACTTTGCTGCAGCGAGACCCGTAGGTCCAGCACCGATGATAGCAATCCTTCTGATATTGAAGCGTCGAACAGATGTCGACCGTGTGATACAGCTCATCTTGTATATTGGACACAGGATTGACTGCCCCAGCTTTGTCTTTCTTCCTGGCCCGGTGCCCTTGGTTTCCCCGCCCTTTCAGACTACTAACCCAGAAATATCCATGTGGAGATGTCGAAAGCAAATATATCCATCCGACAACAGCACTAGTACTCGTATGTACGGTAAGGTTACTGTATCACTGAGACATGAGTCGCTTGCACATATAAAGAATTCACTCTTAAATCGAGAGCTAACCACATTCCCTCTTCACTATTAACAGCACCTTTGAGAAATTTGGTCGAATCCGAAAGAGAGGGCTCAAGCGACGTTTCGCCGCTCGCGTCACTCATTCTTGAACATCAATGTCCCTACAGACGCGTTCCACCGTAACACAACTACAAACGGCGAGTTTCGCACGCGGCTACACGGCTCAGAATCCTAGGAAGAGCGATGGTTACAATTCATCCAGGCGGATAGTATCTAATGGTCTATAATGGAAGATTCTGCAATGTTAAATGGCGCGACGACGCAACTAACGACAACTTCACACATACCTATCGCAAAGCTCACTCCCGATCTTGAGTCTGCCTCCGCTCGCTCCGTCAAAGCTATTGTAACCCTCACATGGCCTTACAGCTCTGCGACTGGTTTTGTGGCCTTCCTACTCGCAGAGCCCGACTTTCGATTGCGGCGGAAAAATGGACAAGTGCGTGTTCAGTTCTCGGGATCAAGTGCGAAGAATATCGCCAAATCTGGAATATCCAGTGGTGATGAAGTTATTCTGTCCCTAGATGGAGTGGAGTGGGTTCATGAGGCTTCTACAACGGGAACACCTGGGAAGAGCGTCGAGTTAGAGTTGAAATTCACAGAAAGGTTGCGTCTTGAGGTCAGGTCTTATTAAAAAGGACTATTGGAGTAATGTTCCTAACTTGAGAGCTACAGTTTCGCCAAGAAGACTCTGACAAGATCAATTTGATTGACATAGATCATCCTGAGCTCGAGCCGGAGCCAGCTCCTGAAATGAGAATACCTACACCAGAATCCTCAACTTCTACCCCAACCCCATCATCCGATGCCACACACGCCACACCTGATTCTACGACAAGGCCTGCCGACGAATGGTTATCGCCCGCTTTTATAAAACGTGCAAGAACGTCCTATGGTTCGCTGTTCGATAGCGACTATGATCCGTTCACCGAGGAAGATGGCACAGTCCAAGGCAGAGGTAGAAAGAGAACTCGGCTGAGCTCGACGTGGAGATATAGTAGCCGATCAACCAGTCCTGAAGTGGAACGGTCGGAAGAACCTGAAGTCAGTTCAGCTGTGATCCACGAAAAACCGGCAATGACTGACGAGGGCTGCCAAACAAGCGGACTGGACGACCTTGTTCCCACCGGGGTTACAGAGATATTGGTGAACTCATCTAGGCAAGCGATAAATGTCGCTCGGAGTTCATATGAAGAGACTGTGAACGGTGTAATATCTACACATGATGAAGTTCAAGCTGGTTTGGGTTTGGGGGATGGTCAATTGGAAATACAACAAACAACAATGTTAGCACCGATAAGCCTATCAAATTTCGAGCCAACTATCATAGATACTTTAAAGGCGAAAAATGGCTCGTCTCAACAGCCTCTTTTCTCTCCTCGCCTACAACCCCTATCAGATGCTCCACCATTAGTTCCTCCCCTCGTCACATCAAAGTATGGCTCGGGTGGTGGACATGTTGTGCAGGATGGAGCCTTTGATTCTGAAAACTTGAATCAACCACCAATTTCAGTGGAAGAACAGGAAGACATTTATGGTGCTAGTCCTCTGAGTTGCAACGGTCAATCGAGAGATTCAGCCTTTCAGGGGGGACAAGATTTTGAAATGGAATCCAGTGAAGCCAGGAGTCTACATGAGAGCGAACGAATTACTGGGGATCAATACGGTGACTGGCAGGATTCTGTGGCTGCAGTTGAACAAATGAGCAACGCTGTATCCCCACATGAAGGCACCCAGTATATCAACGAAGTTGAGCGGTCGTACGGCCAAGGAGTTCGTGAAGAAGCGTCAGACAATTCCGAGCACCCTTCAGATCGCGATCTGGTTAGATCTAGCAGTCATTCCCGGCCATATCCTGACCCCGAGGAAATACACGACCCTCATTCCAATTTGGCTGGACTCCAACATCCTAGTACAGCTGCCAACTTTTATCCAGACTCCGAAGAGGTTGAGAGTAGAAATTCTGCCCATCGTAGCCCATATGCAGGTTCTGCCGTGATGTCTCGATCACAAAGCGTAGAATCGAAGGTTGTAAACCTTACGGAGGATAGTAGTGAAGATGAGGATGAGGACGTAGAAGAGGAAGAATCTTTTGATGAGTTTGAAGATGAAGATTATGAAAATGTGAATCTGGAGAACACAGGAAATTGGAGGCGTCAATTCGACCATAAAAATGAATATGAGGAAGGAGACCCAGACGAAGAAGAGTTTTACGAGGAAGATTACCCTGAAAACCATTCGGGACTTCACGCTCATCAATCACAAGGCTTGGAAGATGGTGAGCATGATCTAAGTCAAAGTAGCTATGACGACGAGGATGAAGATGATAATTATGATGAAGAAGTGGACGATAAAGCCATACTACAGAGAGAGCCCGAGGTTATCGATCTACTATCTTCTGATGATGAAGATGATACTGAAAATAAGATGCAGCCTCCGATATCACGTGACTATGAATCAGTACAACACACACACGAATCAAAGGATGTTAACGAAGGTCCAAACAATGAAGAGCATGTTGACGAGGAATTCAGCGAGGAACATCCAGGAGACGAAGAGCGGACTGAGATTGACGAAGACATTGAGGATGTACTTCAGGTTTCTTATCCCGAACTACCCGAATTATCGGGTACAATGTCGCAATTACCGAGTAGAGAGTCCTCAATCGAATATGTGGAAGACCCCGATGATAATGATGAGATGACTTGTCCTGAAGGGATACCTGAGTTGAAGGAGGACAGCAAAAGCAGCCTCGCGGTCGATTTCGGCCAGGAGCCGACTTCCTACCCAATCCCGCTATATTCCGATGCACAGTCTGTTCAAGAACATGTCACTAACTTCAAAGAAACTCATAATAAGGACCAACGAATCCAAACTAAGACGCAAAAAGTTTCAGAGTTGGTTCATAACATCGACGGTCAGGGTGGGAAGGATAGTACGCTTAAAGCCCCAGATGAAATATCTTCCAATATTGTTCATATTCCCGAAGGCAGTGAAAGTGAGATTGAGGAACCTGCAAATGGAATCCCCATCATCGACTCGCTTATCTCGCTCGCTACTGGATCACCCAACAAGTCATCATTTCAAAAGGTCTTTAACTTTGACGGTGCCAATGATGAATATCATATATCCGATATTCCTTTCAATTCCATACACCACTCTAAACTTTTAGATATGGAACCTATCAGGCAAACCCAAGCCCAACGTGCCAGCGTTCAGCTTCCTACCCCTGAGAATACTCAGGTCTCTCATACCATCATAACGGCGGAAAGCTCGTTTACCTCGACACAGGACCTGTCAGACGCAACTCAAGAGGATATTGTGAATTTAGCTAGTGGACCTTCTGCCATTGACTCCCTTGAGAATGCTTCAGAAACAGTTGTGAAAACGGACGATACCATCGTTGTCGAGAATGATGATCTTGATACCAACAAAATCAGTCAGGACACAGCGAAAATCAGCTTCGAGGAAACGCAATCCGAAAAGATTCAATCTGAATTAGACGCCCAAATTACTATGGAGCAGGACCAAATCCCGATTGATAGTGTCGAGAGCACTATGGCTAGTCCTCCGCAGACCCAGCAGGAGGTTAAATCATCAGAATCAATTGCAGAGGCAGACATAGTCCGACCATCTACGCCCGTTCAGTCTTCGGAAGCCGTCGAGCCTGGTAGTGCACAAACAGATATCTCAAGATCTATCCTTTTAGACGACAATACATCATCTGATGGACATGATGCGAGTGTTGAACTGGCTACTACAGCAATAGAATCACCCTCAAAAGGACACACCCTTCGAAAGCAGCCTTCAGTCGAAGAGACTCCTACAAAGCAACATAATCTTCGAAATCTGCCTATCGTAGATCTTAAATTGCGGCTTTCACGAACTTTACGAACAGAACTTGGTGAATTTACACCCTTAAAAATGATGCGCTATCATCTTACTCATAAACTCGATGTTCTAGCCATTGCCACAACCACTCCTCCCGAACCGCAAAGAATGAAGGGCGGTCCACGACACTACGTTATTACTTTCAGTATCACCGACGTCTCAATTGCCCCTAGTGGCGTTGCAGAAGTCCAAGTCTTCAGGCCTTACAAAGATGCACTTCCTATCGTGAAAGCTGGAAATGGCATTCTTCTTCGAAATTTCCAGGTTACCTCACTCAAAGGCAAAGGATTCGGGCTTCGCTCAGATCAAAACGAGGCTAGTAGCTGGGCTGTATTTAAAGAGGGCGAAGACGAAGCCGAGATAAGAGGACCGCCTGTCGAATATGGTATCACAGAGAAGAGATATATTAATGACTTGAAGAATTGGTACAAAGATCTTGATTCAACGGCCATGGCAAAACTCAGTAGGGCAAATGGAGATAAACCAAGTGTTAAGAAGGGCATTAGCAAAGTGTCTTAACAGGCATTAAAAACAGAGCAGGTAGGCTGAGGGTCAACATATGTATAGTGGATGCTGTCAAACTATGCGCTTCGGTATAGATATACCCATCAAAATAATAAAGAGGTATCCAACCATCTAAACGTTCTCCAACGAACCTGAGCTGCCCTCTGAAGCTGGCTCACTGAGCTCCGGCTTCTGTCCGTAAACAATTATTCTATTCAAGTCAGACTTACACTTCACACGACTTGGGAAACTTACACCTCCATATAAGCATGTATAGATCTATTTCTCAAATCCGCCCTAACTCTCTCCATAAACTCCTCTGCCTGTTCAAGAGACCAATCATAAGCTAGCATCCATAACCTCATCGCAGCGGGAAACCCCTCCAAGAAATCCTTCTGAACCCACGTCCCCAATTCCTTCAACTTACTATCTTTCGGCCACGTATTGAAGGGCCACGGATAGGTGAAAGCCCTAATATTCACAAAGCCCACCTCTTCCATATACTTGGGGTAGTTATGGGTGTCTGCCCAAGGACGCCCGATTTTGGTAGATCCTTCAATGGCCTGGCGACACCATTGCATTACGGCGGATCCGTCGGCGCTGGAATCTACGCATTTAAAGGGAAACACGCCGTCTTGCATTTCGAGGTAGCCACCGGGTGCCAGGCTGGCGTAGACCTGGCGGAAGAAGTGTCGGGGGTCTTTGAGGCAGGAGATCATGGCCCGGCCGTGGACATAGTCAAATGGTTGCGTGTAGGCCCAGTCATCGTCCAAATCATCGATTTCGAAATGGCAGTTGGGTGGGACGCTGCGGCGTGTTAGTTGGGTAATATGGGCGATATAGAGTGCACTCACGTACAGGAGGGGTTGGACAGGACTAAGATCGCTTCCTATTACGTCGGATGATGGATATTTCTGGGCTTGCAGGGATGAGTTTTCATCTCATGATCCTGGGATTTAAAGGGCTATACCAAATTCTATAGCCCATATACCAGACCCTGTCCCGACGTCCAGGACCCTTGCGGGTGGTTTATCGAAAGGAGCTAGGTGGAGTTGCCCCTCCGTAGTCATAAGCCAAATATAATGCTGAAGATCTATTTATATCAATTCCCGACGCAAGCACAATGGATCAATAGTATATAAGTACCGAGTCTCTCCATCTCGTTCTCATCATTAGGAAGCATATATTCTATTCCATATCAGCGTCGCTCTCACCACGTATGATAAGGGAAACCCACTCCCATCTCGAAACCGATGGTACGTCCTCCCATTCTCCTCCACAAAATCATAAATGCTCGATCTTACTGAGACCGTTGAATCTCTAATGACGGCACACCGCATCAGCATCCACATCCTCTGTAACCCCTCATATGACATATTATCACGAAACTTTACCGTGAGACCTACGCTCGATAAACCCCGGCTATCGCGGAATCTTCATCGGATTCATCAACCTATCTTATATTAGCATCGATTCTTTGCATCCCTTTTGGGATTTTTAAATTCTGGTTTGTATTCTTTTGAAAAATCCAAAATCCAAAATCACATCTAAACATACGAACTGGGCCCGCCCAATTGCGCCGAGATAGACAAGCACCCAGACTCACCGTCATCAAACTATCTTCATACTGCGGGCTGGTAATCGGTGGGTTGCTGCCCGCTATTGTCGGAATATGAGATGCCATGTTTCTGTAGGTCCGCGGCGTGCTATGTGTAGCGTAGCTCGACAATATACTTCCTATAGGAAGTTACATGAATGTTGCGAGGGGAACGAGCGAGAGGTGTGGTTGTACTGCATGGTGGAGCTGCCGGGTGAGCTGTGTCATCCTTGCGAGCGGAGAGTACGGAGGGTAGACGATTGAGGCGGGGGGCCGTTCGGGCACATCGGTACGAGTACAGCCAAGTTGGATCTGGTGGAAGTTATATATCCTTGGAGTTCTTTAGAAACTCATGGTTTGAGAGTTTAACCATTGGCTAAAAGGCAAATGCCTCTTTTGTTATTTTCTCTATGTTGCCGGGCATCTGTCACACATGTTGAATATAATAAGTCGGATTTATGTTCGACATCTATATTTCTTAAACTTAATGTATAAGCTACCGCCAGTTACCTTCCATCTTCCTCTTCTTTTCCTGCCACCTCTTGTACCTTTCCTCCTCAGTCATTTGTTCGCCCGCCGGCCTCCTCGTAAAGCTTTCTTCACCACTTGGCTGTTCTTCGCGCGGTTGTAGGTTTGATTGACGCTTTGCCGCGTCTGAATTTATTATTGGCATTCTACTACCGCTTTGCTGTTCTTCGCGCTGTTTTGGTTTTGGACTCCTTGCCACTTCTAAATATGACTGACGGCTTCTACTACCGCTTAGCTGTTCTTTGCGCAGTTGTAGGATTGATTGACGCTTTACCGCTTCTGAATATAACATTGGCATTCCACTTACTGAGACTATTTTCCGGCCGCTCTGACTGTCTGGTTGTTGTTGTGGTTCAACCATTTCTATATCTGGAGGCAGCCGTGGCGTCCCAATTGGTCTTGGTACTCTTGGTACTCTTGGTACTCTAACGCTTGAGCTCTCAGATTGCCAGTATTCTCCAGAATCCCGTGCAGTGTCTTGGTTCTGTTGTTGCCCTTGTCTTTTATAATGTGGATTATTTTTATTTAGTCTGTCGAGATACACTTGATGGCTGTCATTTGTGTTAGACATTTTGAATTCTTAAGTGGTGAGATTGTTCGATGGTTCAACTGTTTGATTGTTCAAATATTGATTCGGATTTTGGAGACGAGGATTTATATTTGTGGCTTTTGATATTAGCTTGATATGGTTTGTAAGATAGATCATGGCCACTACTTATACCTGGGACGGGTGCCTTGTCGTGAATATGACCATATTTCCGTCCCAACCACCATTTACGTCGACCAAGGCCATATAGACGGCGCCTGACTCATTTCCATACGGTCTACCAAAAATGCTACCACATCGGTTGAAAACAAGAGGACCCATGTCATCTCAATGCACTGGTTATACTTTTGCTTATTTAGTATTTCAGACATTATAGGCCCGGCAATACTACGCTATACTACGCTAACATCTTCTGTTTTGCAGCACGACAGTCGTCACGTTAACCATGATCGCATTCCGGAGTATCGACATTGAATCAATAATCGCAATCAGAGCTAGTAGGGAAGGAGCCCATGTAAGCCCTTTTGCGTGGCTCTCGACCCGCACGATGATTGACCGGTGATAACAGTCATCGAGCCAGACCACGAG
Source organism: Chlorociboria aeruginascens (assembly GCA_002276475.2). Taxonomy (NCBI): domain Eukaryota; kingdom Fungi; phylum Ascomycota; class Leotiomycetes; order Helotiales; family Chlorociboriaceae; genus Chlorociboria; species Chlorociboria aeruginascens. The sequence continues at coordinate 56,795 of NCSK02000120.1, read as the reverse complement.
CTAGAGCCACGAACTAGAGTCACTGAGCCAGAGCCATGAGCTAAAGCATAAAGAGTGCATATCCATAGGGTCTACAATTTAACCAATACGCTGACGATGCCTTCGCAAGTTCTTCATTTTAACTTATTTTACGGCCTTGCCTTAATCGATACCCTACCCCTTACCCTTACTTCGAACTGTTCAACATAATATAATATAATATATATTAAAAATAGGCATATTTGAAATAGAGATGCACAACGGGACCCCAATGCGCTCTTTGGGGAAAGATCATCAATGATATATTATTATTAAATACTCTACCAATCACAATGTTGAAATATGAGCTGTCTTTCTCTTACTCTTTCAACCTTATAGACCCTAAGAATCTTACCACCATATGCCCCATGATTTACTTGTTGTGCGACATATAATATAATCTTCTTCGTAGTTGTCCAAGCTCAAGCCAGACAATTGCAAAACTATTTGACTATTTTCTGTGGTTATTTTTAAACCAATAGAACTTAAGACAGGATACAAATCCATCAATGTCTAAATTATGAATCAGGCAATGGGAAGTAGGATATTAATTCCAGTTGCTTCTGTGGTGGCATCAGAAGTTGGCAAAGAGCATGCATATCCAGAAGATAGGAAAAAATTTTGAAAAGATGGTTCGAGATCTTGACCGGTGCCAGCCAAGGTATCCTTCATGTTAGTGGGGGAAAGCAGTCGAGGCAAATATAAGACGTGTCAATTTCTATTTCCTCAATGTTGGATTGTGCAATTCAAATCCAGGCAGGAGAACCTCTCCCACCTTCAAGAGCAGGCCTAAATTAGACAAAATTTCTGTATATCTCACACACCTGCTTCTATTATTTGCTACATGTAAGCACATTGAGCTGACTTAAAGGAAGCTGAAAATCCGGAGATATAAGACGATGAAAGGCTTGGAGTGGGGGAGGTCTCGCTTACACAATTGCCATTGCGGAATGCGGCGAGATATTTATGCGTTCTGGTGGGGGGAAATTTTCCAGAAACACCCCGCCATACACTCATTCTTCTCTTGTTCCCCAATTATCTAGATACAAGCAGTATGGAACATCTAATATCACCTGGAGATACTTGTTTCACATTGTCTGAATCGAAGAAGCTCACAGCTCTGATCAATAAGCTTGGATCGGTCAAGGTGAACGAAATCCGAGGAGTCTGGATGCATTATACCCATCTACAAAGCTCAAATCAAAATGTTAAGTATGCAGAGATACAGCTACGAGAGCTCCTCCCTGGAGCATTGGACTCAGCAGCATCGACGGTCTTAGCACAGAATCCAGGAAGCCAGTCGCAGATTTACCACATCACTCCTCGAAGCATCTCCCCATGGAGCTCAAAAGCTACCAGCATTGCTCATGTATGTGGTCTCAAATCCCAGATTCATCGAATCGAACGAGGTCGTGCGGTCGTAGTGGAATTTTCCGAACCCTTCAATGGCACAGAGATACCTTTTAAGAACATTCTCTACGACCGCATGACGGAGAACATCAGTACCGAGGAGCCCGATTTGGAGGAAATGTTCGCAGAAGGAAAGCCATTTCCATTGGAGGTTATTGATTTGGCGGCAGAAGGATCTACACCAATTGAAGTCTTGAAGGCGTATAATAAGAGGCGGGGTCTAGCGCTCGATCAGCTGGAGATGGAATACCTTGTACAGGCATATAGTCGACTCGAAAGATGTCCCTACGACATAGAGCTTTTCATGTTTGCGCAAGTCAACTCAGAGCATTGCAGGCACAAGCAGTTCAATGCGAATTGGACCATTGATGGCATGAGCATGGGCAAGAGCCTCTTCGAAATGATACGAAATACACATACAAAAAACCCCGACTTCACCATTTCTGCATACAGCGATAACGCGGCCGTATTACAAGGAGAGATGGCAAGCTTTTGGGCCCCTGATTACTCAACTGGTAGCTGGCGACAAACCAAAGAGAAAGTTCATTTTTTGGTCAAAGTAGAAACTCATAACCATCCTACTGCAATATCGTAAGTTCTCTGGATAGTAACGCTTTTCTTATTACCACCAATATCTGGTGGGGAACGAGCGACTGGTTTATGTTCCTTGATCATGCCATGGAAGCACAAATACCTTTCAAAACATACCTAAAGAAGTTATCACTGATCCCCCTCTTTCTTAGGCCATTTCCAGGAGCTGCAACAGGTTCGGGTGGCGAGATCAGAGATGAGGGTGCTGTAGGAAGAGGATCAACGCCAAAAGCTGGGCTCTGTGGTTTCTGGGTGTCAGATCTCCTGATCCCTGATCATAAGCAGCCATGGGAGATTGACCTTGGAAAACCAGCCCATTACGCCAGCAGCTTAGATATTATGTTGGATGCACCTATCGGAAGTGCCCGATTTAACAATGAATTTGGTCGACCTTGTTTAAGTGGCTGTTGGAGGACTCTTTTAAGTGAAGGAGATGGCGGAAAGGAAGATTATCGTGGATATCACAAACCAATCATGATTGCAGGTGGTGTTGGGACTGTCAGACCTCAACATGCTCTTAAAGACGGGCGCGATGTTAAAGAAGGCGCTCATGTTATTGTCCTAGGTGGGCCAGCTTTATTAATAGGTCTTGGTGGTGGTGCAGCATCAAGTAATACCTCGGGAGAAGAATCTATTGAGTTGGATTTTGACAGTGTTCAACGAGGGAATCCAGAAATGGAACGCCGGGCACAAATGGTCATCAATGCATGTACTGCTTTGGGAGAGGATAATCCAATTGCCTTCATTCATGATGTTGGAGCAGGGGGGTTATCAAATGCGCTTCCAGAGCTTGTGAGAGACGCTGGCTATGGCGGAAAATTTGAGCTTAGGCAAATCGAAAGTGCGGACAGTAGTATGAGCCCACTGCAAATATGGTGCTGTGAGGCACAGGAGCGATATGTCATGATTGTCAATCCTGTTGGCTTAAATAGGTTTGTGAGCATTGCGAGTAAGCCTTTTCTAGATCGATCTCTACTTGTATCTATGACGCTAATTTTCTACAGATCGAGAGCGTTGTGGATTTTCAGATGTTGGCATAGTAGTTGCTCAAACACAAGATGGCATTTCAAAACTTATAGTGACAGATCGAGATGCAAAGGAGCACCCGATACCTATCGACTTGCCAATGTCTACTTTGTTCCCAAAAGGCAGAAAGCTAGATAGAATTGTCAAGTCTAAAAAACGAAGATTACAGGCTTTCGATGCAGCCAAATCCCTCAGGGAAAGCTATCCGCAGATACCGGAACACGATCTGATTCGGAAAGCCATCGAGAGAGTCTTTTCAATACCTGCTGTTGGCTCAAAGTCGTTCCTAATTACAATTGGTGATCGCACAGTTGGGGGCTTGACGGTTCGCGATCAGATGGTTGGACCGTGGCAAACACCAGTTGCAGATGTTGCAGTTACTGCTACAGCATTGAATATTGGAGATAGGATTAAGACTGGTGAAGCTATGAGTATGGGCGAAAAACCAACCTTGGCTCTGATCTCTCCTGCTGCATCATCAAGAATGGCAGTAGCAGAAAGTTTAATGAATTTAGGTGCTGCCGATATTCTTGGCAGCTTACACAGAGTCCGTTTATCGGCGAACTGGATGGCTGCCGTGAACAGCCCTGGTGAAGGTGCTGTTTTATATGAAGCAGTTCATGCCATAGGTATGGAGCTGTGCCCCAAGCTTGGTATCAGTATTCCGGTTGGAAAGGACTCGACATCAATGAAGGCTTCTTGGAAAGATCAAAAGACTGGAGATGGAATGAGTGTTACTGCTCCTATGACAGTGGTTATCTCTGCGTTTGCACCTGTTGGACATATTCGAAATACTTGGACGCCGGCCTTGCGAAGACTTGAAGATGTCGGCGAAACTATCTTGATGTATGTAGACCTAGCTCAAGGAAGCAAGGCCATGGGTGGTTCAGCACTCGCACAAGCGTTTGGGCAGCTCGGAAATGAAGCACCTGATGTTAGAGACGCAGACCTTATCATTGATTACTTCGATGCGTTGTCGCAATTGCACGAATCTGGAGTAGTTTTGGCATATCATGATATCTCAGATGGTGGCTTGTTCACAACCATTGCAGAGATGATGTTTGCAGGTCGATGCGGCGCCGAGATCGTGATAGACGGGTTTGCAAAAAGTCCATCCTTATCTCATGTTGCTGAAGCACTTTTCAATGAAGAGTTGGGCGCAGTTTTCCAGGTTCGCAAATCAGATGAGATAAACTTCATTCGATGTTTTGCTACGTGTGGACCTCCGCCAGGCCTCGTCCGGAAAATTGGCCGTATCCCGGCAGCTTCCAAGCAGAAGATTTCTATTCGCTATGGACAGAAAGCAATTCTTCATATGGACCGTTCGGATCTTCAACAGAAATGGTCCTCCACCTCTCATCAAATGCAGCGGTTAAGAGACAATATTGCCTGTGCAGATGCTGAGTTTGAAAATATCACAGATAATCACGATCCTGGTCTTTCTTATAAACTAACTTTTGATCCGAAAGAAAATATACTCCCCTTCACTACAACTATCACCTCCGCTTTCTCAAGAGCTCCTCGAGTGGCCATCCTTCGAGAACAGGGCGTGAATGGACATGCTGAAATGGCATTTGCATTCAAAGCTGCTGGTTTCGACCCAGTAGATGTACACATGAGCGACATAATCTCTGGATATTACACTCTTGTGGACTTTGTTGGTTTTGCAGCCTGCGGCGGATTCTCCTACGGCGATGTCTTAGGTGCAGGTCAAGGTTGGGCTAAATCTATACTCATGCACGAGGGCACACGCGGAGAATTCCAACGTTTCTTTGCCCGCCCCAATACCTTTGCTCTTGGTGTGTGCAACGGCTGTCAAATGCTTACACGAATCGCCGAGCTCATTCCTGGAACATCGAACTGGCCACTCTTCCTCCAAAATCAAAGCGAACAGTTCGAAGCTCGCTATAGCATGGTCAAAATTCATGATAGTAGTAAATCCCCCTCTGTATTCCTACACGGTATGAACGGAAGTTCATTACCTATTGCAGTTTCACATGGCGAAGGCCGCGCCTCTTTCAAGAACCAATCTGATCTTGAGGCTCTGAATGCGGATAGTTTGATTCCAGTTAGATATACGGATAATAGAGGGGCAGTAACGACTAGATATCCATTTAATCCAAACGGGAGTCCAGAGGGCATTGCTGGAGTGAAGAATAAGGATGGTAGGGTCTTGGCACTTATGCCCCATCCTGAGAGGACCATTATGGTGGATGTGGGGAGTTGGATGCCCAAGGAACGGGTGCAGGAGTGGGGTGAATTTGGGCCTTGGGTTAGGATGTTTCGGAGTGCTAGGCGGTGGGTGGGTTGAGGTTTCGAGGGAGAAGGCTTGAGGAGGGCATATGTGCTTTTCTTGGTATTGCATTTGGGGTTTGAGTGTTTGTTTTGATATGATATTGTCTGATAGACGGAATTTTAATGGAATTACTAAAAGGATATCCTTAAATTACATTACTTTCCTATTGATCTCCACTTCTTACCTCTTATATCCTCAACCTAACAGAATGGCCTACGATCCCTTATATTTGCAATGCTTCATTGTCTTTAAAAATAATGGTGCACTAGATTTCAACTATAAAGCTTTGCATTACTTCACAAAATTACTTCGGCATAGACCACGTTCAAAGTTTTACCCTTTATTGTAGGGAGATTAAAAGCCACAACGCTTTTATTTCAGTTCTATCTTACTATCTCCCCTTTGATACCAATTTCCACATCGGTATCTTCGTAACAACAACGGATCCAGCTTTCATCTTATCTATCTACTAACACCTCTCCATTCCCACTCTCTCTCAGACCTAAAATGAAGAAAGCAAATACGTCAGCTTTCATCTCAAAACCCGTCCCATTATCCCATTCCAGCTTCCCAAGTGAGGATCTAAATATTGGTATGCAACGGAAATGGCGGAAAGAGATATACCTTAAACTTCCTTGCCTTCGGTACACGGGTAATTTCACTATCCGCCCCTGTTTTTCTGAGGATAGACGGACGTGTTGTGGATGTAGTGGTGTGTACTAGGGAGAAATGAGGACGTGGGAGTGAGAGGGAGATGATGAGGTCAGTTTGGAAGAGAGAGGATCCATAGATCGGATGAGGAGGAGAGAATGCATTGTAGGAATATGAGCTAGTTGTAGGGACTGGGGTTTGATAGAAAGTGGATAATTAAGGGAGAGAAGAGATCAGAGAGCAGAGGATTGGAATGTGAAAAGACAATGGTACAAGTGATATTACGCAGGACTAATATCCATTATTAAAATATGAGATCAAATCTGTGTATCCACCTTCATCCAGATTACGGAAGTCCATGAGCCATTTTAATAATATAAGTCTAATTAGCTGTTTTATCTCCCAATCTAACTAAATAGACATCCTACCCTCTCAGCAATAGCATAAACAGTACTCTGAATATGCGTGGCTGGCAACATAGGAATCACACACGTATCCACGACCCTTAGATTCCTTACCCCGTAAACTTTCAATTGTCCATCCACTACACCGCCGAATTCGCGTTTCATTAGTGCAGCTGTGCCAGAAGGATAAAGTGGTGAAGTTATTCCTGATGAATTGCTCGATGTCGGAATCGCTTTGTACGCTAGGACCGGGAGCTATCTCGGTAGGCATAGAGCTAGATTTAGAAATGAAAAGATACCTATTTTCCAAAGATGCCTCATCATGCTTGAATGGAGCATAGATGAGAGGGGAAAGATCTGACGAAAAGCATGAGAAGAAATAATGGGCCTTTGAAAAACTCTCAATGTGATAGTTGCATTGTTCTAGCGAATGGTATACTTGGTCACTCATGCACTGATTGAGGAATTCGTTACTGAATAAATACGGCCAAGCCTTTTCGTTTGTCTCACAGCAGCTCAACATACTAATTGCTGATGGGGCAGGGAAGTCGCAGATATTCATCCCATGTCGCATCTAGAGTTGACAATAGATAAAATCATCTCTAAAAGATGATGCTTATTAGTGGTGGTGGTATGCCATGACTAATCATCCACTAATGTGACCACGTGACAGTCTTCATCCGGATAAATAGTAAGTCCGTAAATTCCACGTTGCTTCATTTTATTATTATCAAGTCTGTTTCAAGAGGATTCGTTGTTTTGAACACCTCCGATCTGTCCTTCTGTGTATATATTTCTCGTTCTTCCATGGACTCCTAATTATACCTTTTCCTTCCTTCACTTAGTCTAATTGCAACGGGCACGCAAGATGGGCATTATATCCCTTATCACGGGCGTCATTGCTCCCATCTTCATCATAATATCTCCAATCACATCCTATGCGGATCAGACCTATTCCATACATCGGAACAAGTCTAGTGCTGGCTTCTCTCTCGATATCCCATTGATTATGCTCGTTGCATCCATATTAAGGTAATTGGCATATTTACAGGATGCGACACGTTGTTGACACGAGTTTCAGAGTCTTCTATTATCCTGGGGCAAGGTTTGATACGTCACTCCTCATACAGTCATTTATCATGATCGCGATCCAATTGCTTCTTCTCCAAGTTGCGCTGGAACACCGGCCTGGGCCATCGTCAAAAGGGGGGGAAGCTGCTATCCCTTTCGCAGGAAGTCGAGAAGGAGAATTTAGAGTGTCGAGACCTTTCAACTTCTGGCAGTGGAGGTCTCCAAAGCCGTATATTTCACTCTCGAATTCCGCATGTGGCAGATTTAACAGGCAATTACTGATGCATTCCTACAGATATTGGCAATTTTTACTGTACATGTTCATCACCCTTATGGCCTGCGAACTCATCCTCTCTCCCATGCCCGCCCTCTATGCGTTATACTCAACAGCGATCGGATATATCGGTCTCTCCGTAGAAGCTACATTACCTCTCCCTCAAGTCATCTCCAATTATCGATCCCGATCCTGTAAAGGATTTCGAGTTTCTGTCCTTGTGAGCTGGATCGCTGGTGATATAATGAAGATGTTCTGGTTCTTCTCCGCCACCACTGAAATTCCTTGGGCCTTTAAACTATGCGGCATATTCCAGATGTGTTGTGATTTGTTCTTGGGAGTGCAATATTGGCTTTATGGAGAAGGTGAGACGGTCATCAAGGATCACAACTTAGGGATGGGTGGGCAAAGGACGCCGTCGGGGATGCGAACACCTGTTGGAGAGAAGGATGTACGATTAGGATAGATGATAGATCTTGGAATGTACTAGACTGATCAGAAGACGGTTCTCTGCATGGCTCGATTTTTTGTTGCGTTCTAACTAGAACCAATACCTCTTGCGAAGAACATGGAACCGAGCGATTACATCATTAAAGTATTTATTCTGTACTCGTCGGATCTATACATCAAGCCAGGTTCAAATCCAAGCAAACAATCTCGAGCGGGACGTGGGGAACCTGGTGGTGTAGAGCAACAGGGATATTGGGGTTTGCTAAGTATAAAACTCTTTCACAACTTGGAATATTATATTATATTTCACAACATCTGCGGTAAGTAGAAAGAAAAAGAAAAAGAACCAAGGGCTTTACCGCAGCTTAATAAACAATTGAGAAAGTTTCCGCTGATCGAAAGTTTTGGAAATGTTGCAGTTGAATGTCCCGTTCAGTTTCGCTTAAACTCTGTGTGCAACTGTGAGTATATGTGAACGACTACGTTAAGCCTCACAAATTTACCATGATAACAGAAGTATGCCAACACTCCAGAATGGAGTCAAATTATTAAAATGGGTTATAATAAGTATAATATACAAGCGTAGAAACTCGAAGCCTTTGTTTTTATTAAAGGTTGGTGATATATGGCCAAAAAAGATCCCTGTAATTTGGCTTGGCAATATCAGAATTATTGTTACTTTTCACAACGAATAACAGTTCTCTTTTCGTTCTTAACAGTCCAAGCTATTCTTCTCCCGACTGGCTACTTCTCGCTTGCTTAATTCTCGATCTCTGGAAAAACTATTTAAACCCCCCAGCCTCGAGTTTTTCCTCTCTCTCTCTTTCTTTCCACAACCACCACAGCCTCGACCTCTCGATAACATCACATCACATCACAACATAACAACGCTCGTCCTTGCAAACGGTGGGTCTTTGTCTCTTATTATTTCTACCCTTTACCATAATTGTTCCCATCTCGACCACCGCTAACTCTTCCAGATTTGATAACGAAGTCACAACATAACGCAACATTTAACAACGCGTAGTAGGCACAATTTTATTATAATCCAAAGACCTCAACTTCTTTCCTCTGCGTAGTTCGCTCTCAGGTCCCATATCCAACATCCCAATTCGCATCTTTACCACCATCTCAATATTGGATGTCCGCTCAGTTCACTTTGGGTTCTACCACTTTTCCCAATTTCACTTTTACCTTAAATCATTTGCAAGCCTTCTATCCTGCTTCTACACCCCTTCCATTTACTTCTTGTGCTTTCTTCTTCCCCTCTTCATCCTTCTCAACCTCTTCCCTTTTCTTCTCCGCTTTCAACACTGCTCTTTATTATCTTGTTCTTCAAGAACCATCCTACTTTCACCATCTCCAAGACATAGCAAGCAAGTCTTCAAATTTCTGCACGAGTTCACCTAACCTTGCTTTCCCTCTACTTTTCAAGTATCGTATCTCGATCTTCCTAAACTTTTGAATTTAAACTATACTAACGCTTCTTCATTTAGCCAGCAGTCGCAAGCATGCCAAACTGGAAATCTTACGAGTCGACCGTGCGCCTTCTCTCGGCTGTTATTGCTGCTCATCCGGACTTGAAACTCAATTATGATGGTAAGTTAACACAAATTTCATCTTTATTGTTTCCCAATCGCGCCATTCCGTTTATTCTTTCGTTTTTTTTGTTACAATCTACTTTGAAGTTAATATGTCCTTGATGGTGGCAGAGATTGCCAAGTATTTCGGTGATGGCCTCAAGTACAAGGGTGCCTGGAACAGATTGAGCATCATCAACAGGAATGCAGAGGCCCTTCGAAGCGCTGTCCATGCGGGAATTGATCCTTATACTATTGATATCAATGCTAGTCCAGGCATTAAGTCAAAGGGCTTAGGTAATGATGGCTGCTTCATGGCTTGATTTTACTCTTTTCATTATCACATAACACAAATCATTTCCCTTGGGCCCCTTGTTGATTATTTTAGACACTTCAGCCCGGTTCGGGGGCGACTGCACCAAGTCTGCCCTTGAGAACAGATTCCGTCGCATCAAGTCTGATGCCAAACTTATCAACGATGCTCTGAAGCAAGGAATTGATCCTATTACTTTGGCCATAGGCGATGCTAAGGGTGAAGATACAAAGAGTGGCAGAGGCCATGGTCAGATTGCATTTCCTTTGTCATAACAAATCGCACGTTTTCTTGATATCACCGGTCTATTAAAATCATACATCTATATTAATGCCCCCCTAGTTATAGCTAGAGCCTTTGGCACCGATTGCACTCCTAATGGTCTCAAATTCCAATTCGCAGATCGGATCAGGCCTATTGCTAAGCAGCAACTTGTGATGTTGGGAGATGGCAAAGATCCAAAAGACATCGATTTGGAATATACATCGAGAAATAAGGGCAATGGTCAGGAACTTGCAGTTTTTGTCATTTGTCATTCACAGCTCCACATTTCTTACTGCTTAAGACTTTGGGGAAAGATTCATCTAGTTTTGATGTGTCAGCTGGGACTCAATCCTTCTTAGAACGCCTATTGACAGGTTTGCAGAAATTACCAGCTGCTTTGGCTCTGACGCAACTGTTGGTGGCGTCAGGTTTCAGTTTTCGACACGTATCAAGAATGATGCAAATGCCATTCGCGCTGCTAGAGCCGCTGGTATTGACTGCAAATCTCTTAATTTAGGTGGCAAGGCCACTGAGGGATCTTCTGGTCAGGACTCTTAACTTTAATTGTACAGAACAACACAGCACAGCACAGTGTGGAATATTTCCTTGTGTCTCCTACCCTTATTATTCACACTCCCAGAGCACATATTGATGAATGCTATAGAAATGGCTAGACACTTTGGGAGCGATACTTCCTTTGGGTCCCTTGAAAAGCAATTCCGACAATTCAGAGCCCGTGCCAAGCTTCAACAAGAAGCAGTCAAGAATGGCATCGACCCTATGACTCTGAATCTGGACGTCAATGCTAAAGGCAGGGCCAAAGCTGGTTCGAACTTTCATCTCATTTTCTCAACATCATTGGATTCTTTTCCTTCGTACAAGGACATATCCATATCTGACCCCCTCCCCATTTCTTTCCCCGTTCCCGGTATAAATAGCATATTTTTTGTATTTAAATACTTTGTATCATTATTGATTTGAACTCCTCAGGCATGTCAAATTACTTTGGAACAGATAGCACACCCGGTGGCATCCAGTTCCAATTCCGAGCCATCAAGCAAGATGCCCAGCGCCAAAAAGCCGCCTTTGATGCAGGCACAGATCCCAAAGATCTTGTCATTGGCGGCGGCAAAGACAGACATGCTCAACCCAAGCCAATGGGTAGTTTTCAATTTTTAGCCCCTATTTCGTTTCAACACAATACAAGACAATAATGTAGCTTTGAATGGCTGGTTTATATTGACAAATTTCACAGAATTGTCAAAGTATCTTGCTGATGGCCGCACGCCTTCAAGCCTTGAACATGCTTTCAGGCCTATCAAAAAAGAAGCTACTGCCATGATGAACGGAACAGCTTCACCTCGTACTTGCACCACCCCTTAATTTCACGCTACAGCTCTATTCATTCCATATTTTCCATCTCCTTCTGTCCTCCCCTCTTATTCGCAGCCACTCATTCTTGGGAAAGGCCCTAAGCTAACCATTGATGTAGATGCTGCGAATGGTGGTGCGGCTCCCAAAGTCAAGACTCCTCGCAAGCCCCGTGCACCCAAGGCTTCGTCCAAAAAGAGTAGCGTTCAAGATGATGAAGATGATGAAGAAGGATCGGTGTTCGAATTTGGATCGGCCAAGAAGGGTCCTTTGAACAAGACGATTAGTGGACGAGTTGGAAAGAAACAGAATCGTGGAAAGACCGTTCCCATGGGCACCTACATTGAGAGTGATGGTGAAGATGACAATGGAGTCAAGCCAGAGAATGACGAGGAATTTGAGGACATCGATGATTATAAATTCAGCCAGGCGGACGACTACGGAGTTTATGCTGGTGGTAATGGTGGCCATCAGGAACACTTTTACGATATGGAGAATGAGGACGCGGAGGCTTAGATGGGCTTTATCTTTCGAAACGGACAGTTATCCCTGGTTTCGATCTCTGGATTCACAACTGGCTTTAAATCCCATACACTGATACTGTCTGTCCCTCGATCCTTAACACCCCCAATACTAATCCCCCACCTCTTCAAACTCCCTTTACAATCTTTAATTCTCCTCTCTGGCGTTGCGGTACCCAAAATCCTTCTTCTCCATATCAAATCCACCAATCCAATTCGGTCTCTCTCCGACATTGAAAAAGCAAAGCAAAAACAAAAATCACTGCACGAGCGCAATCTTCACTGCACGCCCTCTTGTCTCGTCGCGATTTATTTCTGCACCTCAGATCTGGATTTGGTAATTCTGTCCCAAGACACAACACCCAGTCATCACTCACTCTCAGTCTCATTTCAAAGCGACGGAGGTTGGATCCTTGGCCTTCTTCCTACTTTTTTTTTTTTGAGACTGGGGACTGATGGACTTCGTACTTGTTTATTATGGATGGAGTGGATTTCTTTTCTTTGCTTTTCTTTATTTACTTTTGCGGTTTCTTTTATGAGAGATGGGAGGGGATGGTTTCATCTTGCCTTTGCTTTGCGTTTTCTCTGCTTTATTTGCTTGGTTGGGAGGAAATGATTAATGATTGATAGAAGTGGAGGGGGTCGGTAGATGGGCATTAGGAAGAAAGCAAGCAACTGAATATGGCAATACAATTGACTTATTTAATAAATGCGTATGATGAAATGGTTGTGATTGTGATTTGCTATGTAATTCTTTACTCCTTTTCTATCATTACTCCTCGCTGGTCTTTATTCATTCATCAATCTAATTATTTCATATATCGACATATCACCATATTACCAGGTAGACAGATATCAATCATTCAAGCAACGCCAAGTCCCCACCTCTTTTTCCCTTTTAGCCTTTCGAAAACACTCACTCACTCACTCAATAACAAATCCCACAGATACTCAGCCTCAATATACCCATGATGAATAACATTAACCAACCACACATCCGCCCTACACCCCTCGATAAGCTGCTTACTCGCACTCCTGCCCGGATATACCCTCCCCCATTCCTCCCAAATACCAAACGCCTCATCAGCCCACGCGCGGAAAGATACCTCTTCGATGATCGTTGGCGTAATAATTTCTTTCCCTGGGAAAGCACCCCAAGTCACTGCATTTGCGGAACCACTCCTCTCACCGTGCTCAGTGCCGACTTGGGAATGTGCGTTTAAATGGGATGTTGGGTTAGGAGATGAGTCGGACGAGATGAAATCGCCTGCAGCATTCGAGGCGTAGAATGAGACCTCTTCTTTTATATGTGCGGAAGTCAGTTTAGCAAGGAGGGGTTTCCAATCCGAAGAAGGGATGAAAAATTCTATGAAAGCTTTTTGGAAGACGAAGCCATTTTTAGGCCCCCATCCAAATACTGGGTCGGAAGAGCGGATTCCATTAACAGCGGGCTGCGAAGCGACTGTCCACCAGCCTTTTTTATTGAGTTTGAGAAGTTGCGTTTTTATGCTGTTGGTTTCTTCATTCAAACCTTCTTCGTTCCAGGGCACGGCGGAGAGCGTGCCTTCGATATGCTTTATGAAGAGCGCTGTGATGTCGGCAATTGAGTTTGGGAAACCCCAAAGTTTGATGGCTTGCGTAACGGACATGTGTAGTGAGACGCCGTAACCGTCAATTTCGCCGTAGGCAGGTGAGCGGGCATCTCCCCAGCGCCCATTGGGGAAATCATCCCAGGTTGCTTCACGGCCGAGTGAGCCCTCGCCTTCGGAGATGGCGAGTGTATTGGCTCGGGTGTTGATTGGGGAGGCAGGGATTGAGGCCTCGAGGGCGGTGGCTTCGAATGAGGGGTGGGAGGTTTGAGGCGCGGTGATTATTATTCTATTGTGGGGATCTGAGCCGACGGAGGATTGACGACGGGCTTTTGCGACTCCATTAGTGGCGTGACGGAGAGTGTCAAAGTCTATGTCGAATGCGGTCTCAATAGGTGAGAATGCAGGAATTAGATTCGTTCGTTCGAGAATAAATGCTACTGCTTTTTCAAGATTGAGGGTGTAGAAGTGGAAACCTCGTGGACCACGAGATGGAGATCTCGTAGATTTGATGTGTGTTACTATTTCGCTCACAATATCCACACCGACTTTCTTAACCATTTCATCGTCTCCTCGGACCGCGTCAAGTCGGGCCATAACATCTGGTGGCGTTTTGGCGTGACTGAGTTTCGTCGTTCGTTTTATCATCTGATAGCTTTGGATTGGCATCATACCGGGGATTATCGGAAGATCCTTGAAAACTCCACTCGAATGTTCCCTCAACGTCTTCTCGAATTTATCGAAAGCTATAACATCGAAGAAGAGCTGCGTCATGATGAAATCTGCTCCAGCTTGAACCTTCTCTACCAGATACGGTAAATCATGTTCGAGACTCTGTTCCCCCAAATTACTTTCATCTGCGTGACCTTCCGGATATGCCGCAACACCTATGCAGAAATAATCTCCATGAGTTTTCCTGATATACTTCACAAGATCAATCGCCCATTCAAATTCCTCTTTCACCGCAGCCCGGTTTCCCTTTTCATGTACATCCCTATATTCTTCACTCCGCGGCGGATCCCCTCTTAAGGCAAGTATATTCCTGATCCCCAATGCCTTCGCGTCTTCCAAAGCCTTGTCCACCAACGCCCGACTCATATTCGTACAGGTAAGATGCAGACACGTTGTTAAGCCTAGATCTCGTTGACAGAGCTCTGCAAGCTCTAATGATTTCGTAGCGGTGGAACCACCTGCCCCCCAAGTTACGGTGATGAAGAGAGGGCGTAAGGCTCTGGACATTCGATCGAGACGTGCACGCAGATTGGAGGAGCCCATGGCGGTTTTGGGGGGAAAGAATTCGAGGGAGAAATAGTTGGAGTGAGGCTGCAGGGCAGCGATTTTGTCGGTGATTTTCTCCATATTGGGTTGAGCTAACAGGTATGAGGATTTGGTTGTATATAGATCAATTTACAGTTGAGAATTGTGTTGTCGAAGCTGGAGTCGAAGTTGTAGTGGGGTTGCCTTTGTCAGTGTTTGTACGTTATGCGAGATTCCGCCGCTTTTTCAGGGGTCCGCAGATCACGTGCCTGGTGTGGGGGAGTGGTGAGAATTGTGGCTGGGAAGTAGTCATATCAAACAAGAGCCCCAGTATATATGAGCAAATGGTGGTCATGAAATGTATATTTGTTTTTCCATGCAAAAATGCTGACATAACGAAATAATGTGATGGGTGAAGCTGAGCAATAAAGTGGAGAAGAGAAACTTACACATATTAGTTCGAACAAAAGGAATCTGGTGTATGGCTTAAATACCAATCAATGCCATTCCAAATTTCAATCAACTCAGGGTCTCTTCGGAGGCTTAAAATTGAAAAATAAACATATCTACTTTGGGCATTTCCAGTCGAGATGGTTAATATGTAGCAGGGCACATGTGCTCAAGTTTCTTTCTTGCTAATTCCCAATCAAGTATGGAATTCAATGAGCAAGAATAAGGCAAACTGAAATGAGAACACGGTTTCATGGATGTAGATACAAGAATATGGAATGACTATCGGCAACTACCTCCTTGTACATCTTGAAGAAGACAGAAGAGATGGAACAAAGCTACCAGATCTATATGTATCAGAAAGGTTTGGCTGATCAAACTTCTGATTCGGGACTTATGTTAACGTTGAGCGATTAATTAGAGGAAACAGCCCTTTCGATGCTAGAAAATCCTCGGGGAGGATTTTTTTTCTATACCGTAAATATCTCGCGAGACAGAAAGCAGTGATACTCCCAGGCAATCTCTCAGTAGCATAAATAGTCTCCAAAGGTAGTCCAAAAAACCTAAGTAATAGTTGACCGCTCTGTCCTGTTAAGGCAATACTCCTCACCATCCAAGTAATCGACCAAAATCAGAACTCACAATTAGATTGGAATCGACGAAATTGCGTTTGCTGAAGACACTTCTCTAGAAGCGTAGGCCCATCCCCAACGTGAAGATCTCGCACTATAAACACTTGTATGATATCAGGTTCCATGCAAATTTTGGGATACTAAGAATCTATAGTATGGACCTGTCGATAGCCATTGAGCTGTTGGACAGATGGGAATAGACAAGCCGTTACAATTTTGAGTCAAGTCCAACTCAGCAGCCGACGCAAACATGAACCCCTATTTAGGTACAGTCCGCAGAAACTTCCCGATGTAGGGAATGCAGAGCTCAGAATAGAGATGCGACGACCCGAGCCAAAGGTATTATTGTCTGAATATGTATTGCAGAAATATCCTTCGCAAGTTTCCTACATTGCCGTGCTCTCTTTTCTGTTTCTTTATCCCTCAGTCATTGCACTTTCGGAGTTGACGAAGCCATTAGTATTGGATAATGGCAGCTTCAGGAATTTAATAATGTCACAAATTGGGTATTAAACCTCCTACAACAACACTTGAAACGTCAAGCACTTTTTGACTATAGTACTCTAGGAAGGGGGCCACCTAACAAGGCACTCCCACAGATATACCTCTTGGTCAAAATTGAGAGAGAATGTGCTTGACTATATGGTCTGGTAGCGAGCTGCAGCCTCGCGGAAAAGTCCTCCATTGTCTCTAGAAGAGGGCTCAACTGGCTCATCTGGACATCGATACACTGCCAGCGGTGATTGAGAGGCTAGCTCCTAGTCCATGAGCCTCACTGCCACGATCCAGCCTCCGCGAGGCATGTTGCGCTCATATACTATTTGGAAGGAGAGGATAACCTTCGCCCTTGTGACAAAACCTCCCGGTAGAAAGGAGGATATCCGGCCAACATGGACCCCAACTCGCGTTTTATTAGCTCGCCTCGTCGTTCTTGGAAATGACCCTGCACATGGCAAAAGATGACCCCTTCACTTTTTCACAAGTCACTTACGTTTCGCCATAGCTAAATTGGTTTGGATTTCAGTTCAAAGATTTCCTCTCTGTAACTGTACAGAGAATGAAACCAAGAACAGTCCTGGCGTCAGTGCAGAGAACGGCTGCTGCTGATGGGATTGCCATAGGCACAGTATTTATATACCGTGGCTGCTCCCAAGCCCGATTGAAAACGGTAGCGATGGAGGAAGTGGAGTTCCAGCATTCCTCCTTTTCGTGATGTGCTGTATGATAGCAAAGGGGCGACCAGGGATTGTTGCTTTGACAGTCATGACACTTTCCCGGAGGGATGTCGGTCCATTCGAACCTTGATATTTGATATGCTGCCGCTGGACACGAGGCAGGCGTGGATGTAATGGACGCGAAGGGTCGCAGTGCCCTCAGTCACGCCGCCGAGTCATCATCCATTGAGGTCTTCAAGCTCCTATCCTACTTTAGCATGGAGAGAATCATAGTACAACCGATCTTGAGGGCAAGACGGTGGCGCAAAGAACTCTAATACCCATTCGAGAGGCGCTGGAACAGAACGCCATCAACCTTGATGTAGCAGATGATGGTGGCTGTACTCCTTTCCTTCGAGCCGTTCACCCCGATCGCGTTGAGGCCGTAAGGTATCTTCTCACTAAAGGCTTCAATCTGCTGGTAAAAACAACCGACGGCTTGACTGCATTACAGCTTGCAACCTCTTATGGCCCTATTGAAATGTTAAAATTGCTTTTAAACACCGGCATCAACGTTGATTTCCACATAGAGAAAAATGACGCGGCTCTTGTTCGTGCATACCACAGACACGTCGGACGTGCTTCTCCTCTGTCATTACTCCTCGATTCCGGGGCAGACCCCAACATTCAATCACGAACTAGATCTCCGGGGAGCACTCCACTTTATACCGTCTGTTGATGGGCCTCATCCTGTGGGTCAGACCATCTTGAGTGTATTGAGCTCCGGATCCGGTATGGCGCCAATGTGAATACAGAATACACCGATAATCAAATTGCGCTCGAACAGGACATAACTGCGATTGGGCTGGCCGCTTCTCACGCATGAGATTCTGTCAAAGCCAGGGCAGTAAAAGTGCTCCTGGAGGCTGGCGCTGAGCCAAGTGGACTAAACGAGGTAGATTCCCTGCGTTACTGGCAATATGTGCTGAAGGCTGCTCCATTGATGGTATTGATAATAAGGTCGAGAAAGAATGCATCGAACTGCTTCTCCTTTATGAAGCTAATATTTCTATTAGAGACCACAAGGAAAGAAATGTCTCCACCATGCCGCCAAGCGAAACAACTTCAAGGCTAAGGTTCCTGTCAAAGATGTAGTTGATTTAAAGGATGATCTCGGGCGAACAGCCTTTCACATGGCTTGTTCGAATACATACTGGATGACATATACTAAATACCACAAATGGTCTCAGCACATGAGATATGGCAGCGACTATGCTAATTGGCATGTTTCGCTGGAGTTAGTTACAGTTAGGAGAGGCCAATTTTTACGCCAGTGACTCCAACGAAGAGACTGGGTTACACATCGCGGCAAAGACGTGCAATCCAAGGATTGTAGCAGCTCTGCTGCTATTGACAGAACCCTCGTTGCTGTACTATTTCCCAGACCAATGTAAACGACTGCCTTTCCACTACGCCATCCGTTCGCTCGAAGTTACCAAATTGCTTCTACGCTACTACAAATACAGCTCGGTCCAGCATCAAGACTACTTTGCCGTCCTTAATCCTGATGAATCGTCGCAGGGCTCCCTTGCGCGAGTCAAGAATGATATGATTGAGAATATTGGAGAAAGACTTGTGAAGCGTAAATACATAAGATCCCACCTTAACGCCACTTGGGGCGAAGACGAGCACCCCAAGCTATGGAGGGTCGAAGCTTTGAACAGCCGCGATGACTTTGGAAATACCTCACTCCATTATGCTTCCTTAACTAGCTGCTTAGACGTTGTCAAGTTGAATTTGGACATTCCCAACGTAGATCTTTTCGTCCAGAATAATGACAGCGAGACAGCGCTCGATTTTGCAATGGGTAATAGATTCTGTGCGACGCCCTTGTTAAATGCAAGCGTATTACACGATGGAAAGAAGCATTCGCACACGCTCGGTTCAAGTCAAAAAGCTGCAGGACTTTTTATGGAGCGGCTTGGAAAGAGCTATCTATATGGCGTATATGATTTATTACACTTGCCCCAGACTACAATAGAGTCGATCAGGAGGCACTTGCCACTAGGTGACAAGGAAAACTACTGAGCTAGCTCCCACGACGTGGAAGTTGCTGGAATATGTCCTGGTACATCTTTCTCGGTGTTTGGAAAATTTAAGAATTCACGATTCTTATGTCGACACGTAAATAGGAGTAAATTTACTTTGAGCCTCCTTTGACAACATATTACAATTTCCCAAGGGAAGGAAAATCAGCATCGGCAGCTAGTTTGCACGATATCGAGGGCTTCTTGGTGTTGAGATGTGAAACACTTTGTCATGTAGATCGGGAGAGAAAAGACGCGGGAAAACACACTTTCATGCGTTTCAATGAATTAATCTGGCTGGATCAAATTGGTTAATAATACCGCTAGATTATCAAATAATTCCTTACGGGAAAATAAAGGGTTTGCGACTTACGAGTCTGCACTGAAAACTTATCATTTGTTGGAAATGGTTGAAAAATCTGCAGGTAGGAACTCGCGCCTTCCTTAAGCTCTCAGAGACTGAATTGAATCAGCCGTTCTAGAAAGGGGTAAATATATTAGGAGATTAAATGACGATCTTATGTAGATCCCAAAGCTTGTTTCCCCTCTCGTGTTTATGAAAAGCAGAAACTATGACTTAAGGATTTTGGCTTGGCACTTTAGGCTATTCGCCCCCTATTTAGCCGAGCATCACCAAGAGCCAACCCGCAATATCCATTCTTCCAGGCTGCGGAGAACAATCAATGGGATACTTTCCAAGATTTACAAGGCAATATCCTTCATCCCTGGTTATGAAGAACAGTATAAAAAATTTCAAACGGGGTCACAGGGGTTCAGTTGCGGAGATGTATAACTTGGGGTCTCCCTCGTCGTTTTTCATTGTCGTCGTAGGCACTTGGTATAAAAGTCCAAAATGGTTCCTAGATCTTTATTTCCCCTCGTTTTTGTGGCTGGTTTATTCTGGTTTGCATTGCCCGTATGCGCAAGTTCGATTCCACGCCATCATGAAGCGGATGACCACTGGGTTGATACGTGGACGAATATGCCTCAATTGGTAGAACCGGCAAATCTACCGAATGCCCCATTTGTATGGCCCCTCTAACTCAGAAGCAATTGTTGCTGATGCTTCAGAAAGAATACATCCAACTCTGTCTTCAGAGACTCAACCATTCGCCAAACATTCCATGTCTCCATCCCAGCAGACCGGATCCGGATTCAACTGTCCAACATCTTTGGGGGGAGCGCTCTAACCATCGATGCTGCATCTCTAGCTCTTCCGACTGGAGGAACAGCAGGAGAGAGCAGTATTATAGTTTCGTCACTAGTGGGACTTACATTCAATGGATCAGCATCGGTCACGATTCCGGAAGGACAAGCCGTTTATACGGATCCGATTGATTATTCGGTAGAAGCTCAGAGTATGGTAGCATTGACACTGTATACCGAAGGTGGTCAAACTGGAAATAACGTTACGGGCCATCCTGGAAGTAGGACAACGACCTGGATGGAGGAAGGAAATCACGTCAATGATACTTCTGTAGCGACAGCAAGCGTTGAACATTGGTAAGGATTTCTGCTTTCATAAATCTCTTTTTCAATCTATATTTTTTTCGTTGTCATTTGGGCCGTCAATTGCTATGATGCTTCAGTCAGCTGATTCGGCCAAAGGTACTTCGCAACTGCTCTCGAGGCATGGGTTCCTGCAGACACAAGTGCATTCATTATCCTCGGCGATAGTATCACAGACGGTCGCGAAAGTGACGAGAATGAAAACGACCGGTAATTGTGTTTTTAGGTCTCATTGGAACAGTCTCTGACTTCTCATAGATGGCCCGACCTCGTGCTAGCGAAAATGCAAAACAACAATGTCACCAATATAACCAACATCAGCGTGAACAATGAAGCAGCCGGCGGCAATCGTGTCTTGCTATATGGACTAGGGCCTGCTCTCATCGACCGCTACAAACGAGACGCCATCGAACAACCAGGGGTAAAATACGTGATGATTTTCGAAGGCGTTAACGACATCGGCGTCGCCTCCACGGACCAGGCAACCCAGACCCTGATCGGAGACGAGCTCATCGCGGCTTACGAACAGATTGCTGCGGATTGTCGGAATGCAGGCCTGGCCACTTTCATAGCTACCATCACTCCCTTCTCGGGCGCCGGAGAAGCATATTCGAATCCAACGCGTGAGCAGACCAGACAGAGAGTCAACACGTGGATTAAGTCCAACAATGGGACATTTGACGCCGTATTAGATTTCGATAGTGTTCTCCGGGATCCCTCTAATCCAAGTCAAATGCTTCCTGTCTATAATAGCGGTGATTGGTTGCATCCAAATCATGCAGGCTATGAGGCGCTTGCAAGCTATTTTCCAATAGATATTTTTGCCAAGTTTGGAACCCGTAAACTGTTGTAATATTTATCTATTTTTTATACAAGTATTATAAATCATGAAATATCTCTACTTTCAATTTAAAAATCTGATTATTATTGATTGATCTTATTAAGCTTCCTCCGGTCAGCGAACAGACGATTTCTGCCCCATTCACGGACCTGGTATTGCGAGAAATAGGATAAGGCAACGGGCAAGGAGGATGGGTGTCCTAGGTCCTTTAGGGCAGAAATTTTTAGGAATGATCAGGTGGGTATACTTTATAATCCACATTCTCGGAGACTTTTAATTTTTTGGAAGGCGCATCTAATTTCACCGATCGCCAGTTAGATCACAAAAGCCAGAGGCTTTGAACCTGTAAGTTATTTTCTCTACCATGGACTTGAGTCTTTGGGCCTTGCTCGCGGCGATGTGTACACAGGCTTTGCGTTACCTTTCCTACTAGAGGAATGTCGAATAGGAAGAGATGAAGAAGTCAGCATTCAAATATTCCATACCCAGGAGATGAGCCCGCTGTGTCAGTAGCACCTTCTATGAGCTTCGGTGACTACAGCTATTATGATCGGAGTAGCCATATAAAATGAAGAAGATATATATTTCTAAGAAATTCGCGAAATTCGTGCTCACCATTCTACCAGCCTCCTAACACCCAGAATATCTAACAAGACCCATCAAACGACAAATCCACCAACTCCCCATCCCGTTCCCCCGCCATATTCATAGCACCTCCGATATTCACAGCACTTTCAATATCATCCAACTCTTTCTTATCCTTAATTTTAAAAAAGGCAGTAATCCCATCAGTAAACGCCTTACTATACTTCTCTACCTCCTCATCCGAAACAGCTGCAAAACAAAGTCTGAAAAACCTCCATCCCTTCTTCTGTATCTCCTCATTTGGGCAGAAAAGTAACCCTGGACCAACTAATACTAAAAATGGCTTCATCGTCAAATAAATCCATAGAGCGTGCGCCAACGCAGGGCCCGGAACTTCAGCTGCTAAAGGATGGGATTCCAAGTGTGTTTCTAGCCATACAAACATTCCCCCTCTAGGCCAGTCGAAGGAAAACAGTTTTGTTTTGGAAATGACGGCCCATTCGCTTTCAGAAGGTTTGAGCGGCGTGCCTTGTTTTAAGAGATAGCGACCGTTTTCCAGAATGGTACACATGACGTTCATTCTTCGTTCGTAGGAACCTCTTAGGCCTTCGAGCCAGCGTACCCATCCTTCCGTTTTCCACCCCGAGAAGGAGGCGAGTTCCTTCTTGGATTTCTTGGCGATTTCGGGAGCTTTGAGCTGTGGACCCAAGAGCAATTCTGCTACTATGGATTGCACGAATCCGGAGGGTTGTTGGGTGGATGTCTCCGTGATTCGAAGAATTCGTTCGATGATGGCGGGTTGAGCGGTGATCCAGCCGAGACGGCAGCCTGGTGCAACTGTTTTCGAGAAGGTGTCAAGACGGATGACCCGTCCGTCAGGATCGAAATTTAAATAGGAGGGAACAAGAGAATCCAGGAAGGGAAAACCGGACGAGTTTTTAAAAGTGTGCGGTGCGGCTGGTGGGGGAACAGGTTCATTACGGGATTGCGATTGAAGGGGAGCTGCAGATGGATACTGGAGATACCAATATGGGTCATCTTCAACTATTATGACGTCGTATTTGCTGCAGATGGCGTACAACTCCTTGCGGCGTTGGATTGAAATCGTTGAGCCGGTAGGGTTCTGTCCAATGCTAAGACCGTGTTAGAGGAGTATTAGAAAAATTTGGATGGTACCTACGTTACTGTATACATTAAATGAGGGCGTTTACCCTTCAATACATCCCAATTCTCAAGGACATCTTCAAGACTGCCTGGGCCTGTGGGAAGCATTCCCATGAAATCAATTTTCACGGGTACAACTTGTAATCCCCCTAACGAGGCATGAGATCGGTTTTAAAGTTAGGAATGGGCAACTAACGGGGTCGTGAAGATTGGATAGCATTCATATACGCAAACTCCTCACAGAGAATGCCCTCTCTCTCCGTATCCTCATCTCTGCCAGGACTCCAAGTATTGCTCAGAGCTTCAAGAGCCTTTCCAAATCCATCCGTATTTCCATTTGTAAGAATAATTTCCGGACCATCCAAATAAGGCACATTTGGGTGCAAGTTCTCCTGAGTGAACTGACGTAGGAAAGAATACAGAGGTGGGTAACCTTGAGCTGTCCCATATTGCAATGCAGTCGTCAAATCAATCTTCTGCAATGGATTGGATGTTTCTGCTGCATGGGGAACAATTATGTGCGAAGACGCTTTGCTGCTGGGGGTTTTGAGGGAGATGTTGGCGACATTTTGGGAGAGGTCATTCGGGTCATTCGGCGTTGGCTTGAACCGTTCCACATGTGCAGTTTGGGCTTCGAGGGTCTCGAAAGGGAAAAATTGTGCATTCGGAAGGCCTATGATGTAGAATTAGCGTTATCGTCTCACCAACGCCTTTAATGCTGTACAACGAATCCAGAGCAAGGAAGCGAGATGGTGATCGTTTGACTTACCACCAGCTAAATTCCCGATTCCTGGAATAAGAAAGAACTTATAAAAATCTTTCATAGAACTGGCCTGCCGCGCAGCAGTAACTTTGGAATAGTGATGGCTGAGATCCCGGGGTGGTTTCAGGCCAGTTCCCACCAGAGTAGCATTTGACCTCGAGATAACTTCAAAGTCTGCCATCTTGAGGTAACACAACAAATCACTGGATATAGATATAGGTATGGATATAGGTATAGAGATAGATATAGATATAGATATAAGGCAGATGTACAGGCACAGGCACAGAGTACCAATGCAAAATAGTAAGAAAGGCTGAAGGAAATCAATCAGAGGGAGGAGGACCTACGGTAGTATCATCAATTACCTTTCTGTGATAAGAGATTACTGTCCCTTGTCGTGGCCAGGGCGTCTGTCAAGGATATTGACAAAGCATCCCACTCTCATAGACCGGATCAATCGGCGATAAATAAGAAATCTCGTGATTATCTACAATCGCTTAGCTCTACGCTACCCCTATTCCAGTTTAGAAATATGGTATCATACTTTATACCTATAGTAACTCGTAATTCGAACCTCTTTGTACGGATCTAACCGGCCACCGACTCTGTTGGAATCAAATCTACCTCCAAATTGGTCTAATGTCTAGGCATTAGCCTGTTTGTAGTTATAAGACTTAGTACTTAGGGCATTTCATTCTCTATTCCCACTGAGAAAAACCTTTGTCCAAATACTTAACTATAGTCTGCCTCCCAATCATTTTCACAAAATTTGACGAGAGTAAAGACTGAAAGGTTCTGCTGTCGTAGTTGTGTTCATCTCAGGAATTATAGCCACCACTGGATCAAATGACATTGTCAAACTCAAGGCTCTGGTTTTTCTCCTACTGTTGGAATTGGAGGCTTGGGTTCCAACTTTACTATCGTTGTGGCCTCTGAATGGCTGCCTACAATGGAAGTTGTGGGCTCTTGATCTTCCCGAACTGCTGGGACTGCAGGCACTGGTTCCAAACTTCCAAATGAAAGGGACACATTATCGAATTTGGAAGTCGAGGGTGATTAACATCAGTTATATTCAGAGTTCCCAGGGTATAGTGGCACTCTTCAGGTCAGCAGTGACTGGCCCAGAATCCGTATGTCCAGTCCAATTATCATACCCAGCTTCCATTGTATATACCCTTTCGATGTCCAACTCAACCGCAAATAATTGTTCGTCAAATATACCACCTAGACAAACTCGACAACAGTTTCAACAACCCAAACAAGGATGGTCGAGGCCGACGAGCAGAACATGATGATAATAACAGCTTCAAGTCTGCTGAAGTTCTGATATCCAGTGGCATTTCTGATAATCTGCCGGTTGCACACAGTCTTGCTGTATATGTTTGACGGAGACTGTACGATGGCTCTATTAGTCACAGCATCTGTCGGCCCAAAAGCACTTTCCACCAGAGCATTCTATAACGAGGCAAGTGCAACGGCAAACCAGCCACCAACTTCAAACGTCAATGAATTTTGGGCCATTTCTGGCTTCGACGTCTCACTTGACACGTGTAATAGGATATACTGCACAGTACTGAAGCCAAATCAACATTTTAAGGCCAGCATCAGAGGGCTTACATATTGGAGTTGGAGAGAATAATTGAAGCAATTTCCACTTCACTAAGACTTAGCAATGAATCATGTGGTTGTATCTGAGAATCCCACGTAGCTATTATTATTAAGAAGAGTATCAACTCAGAAGTCAACAATACAATACATGGCACAGTATTTCCCACTGTGCTAATAATTGAGGCTAGCATTACGTTTGTAGCATTGCTGTACCTATATCCCTTGGTCATGGTCTATGTGTGAATCATAACCCCCAATGCCTTCTGGTGCAATCTGCGATATATTGGCCTAGTGAGCCATCCGAAGTATTGGCAATGCGAGTTCGAGATGCTGAAGATGTGTACTTGTGATGATAGCGATTACCTTCGGCATAAATCAATAGTTGTAAGTAGTGAAGGGTCCTGGATCAAAAAGGACCGGATCACAAATAGGATTTTATAGGGAGGCGGGATCATATTTGTCGAAGGTTGACTGTGACATGACTCAGAGGAAGTCAATGGAACTAGCATAACAGCTAGCAATGCAATTTAGAATCTCCACTCTTCTATACACCTTCAACACGAGATACCTTGAAACCCTCATATGCAATTCCGTCGCACCTGGAGGACTCCCAGTTCAACAGTATTCAAAAGTTATAAAAGAGAGATTTAGATTTATGCAATTTATGCATTGTATGGATTACCTAAGCATACTCTTATGCTCAGGGAACGGATTGCTATGCAACCCGTACTTTGATATGGAAATAAATTAATCGATCTAAAGCCTTGCTTGACCTTATAGTTTAAGCAACAAAATCAAATGCATGGCCCCTCAAATATTTCTTGCTTTACCAAACAATCTTTAAATCATTATTTTTTGTACTGTGGTGTATTCGTACGGCTGGCGAGAAAGCTCTCACGCCGCAATCTGCCAACACCCAGTCAGACAATTTCTCACTCAGCACCCCACATCAACCATCACCATCCACAATCTAAAAATAACAAGCAAACATTAAGCTGTTTCTGACTATCACTCCTCTGTCTCTTATATACTTTACCCCTTGACCATGGCAGCACGCATCTCAATTTAATGGAACAATACGCTGATCCAGTGGGAGATTCCAGTGCTCGACGGACAACCAGATCGAGACAACAGATTCGCCAGTCGCTTGCAGAGTCACCACCTGAACCTAAGTCCCCCCAAAAGAAGAGAAGAAAGAGCAGGAGTCAGGGCCTAGATTCTCAGTTGTGGGCGGTGAGAAACATTGTGGGGGAGAGGAAGTCGCAAGGGCAGATTCAGTTCCTTATAGATTGGGAAAACGATCCGCAAACCGGGAGACCATATTCTCCGACTTGGGTATGCTTTGTTCTGAAACTCTCTGTTGTTAGGAATAGCCTCTGATAAGTCACTTCGAAAAGGAACCATATAACAACGTCAATACCAACGTAATTACAGAGTGGGAGACTAGGAAGGAACAGCGGAAGACAATAAACCTCGGATCTAGAAGACAGTCGCATACAATCACCTTACCCCAAGAAAGTCCGAATATTCGTCCCGCGAAACGGAGAAGGACGGTCTCACCAAGCCAGCACTCGCATAAAAAGCTACGGCGAGGGACAGTGGAGACAGTGAGATTCTCAGTATCTCATGAGAGCGAAGAAGGGAAAGAAACGGTCATTAAGGATAGTTACGAACAAGATCAGGAATCTACCTTGGAGGAAGCTAAAAAAGCCATTGTCGAGATACCACCTGCGGAAGAAGGCTTTGATCCAGACGCCTATACGAAAATAACATCTTCTCAATTATCTACATCCATTCATTCACGATCCCAGTCGATCTCTCAGTCCCAGTTTCAAACACCAGTGCAGTCCCTTAAATCTTCGGCTCCGTATATATCAAGTGAAGATCTTGACGAACAGGTACCAGTTATTCCTGATTCTCAAGAAGGACGTGGATCGCCCGCTTGTGATCCCTCTCAGACCCGGATCTCAGATATAGGGCCAGCAATTCACTCCAGCACTGCAACAGACACAGCTCCCGAGCTTGAGGATTGTACGCTGAGACAATTCCAATCATCGGGTTCATCTGCCAGAAATCCCGACGTCATTGAAAGCCAACTGACGGCCGCCTCACTAGTTTCCCCACCCAATAATAAATCGCTTGGAGACCCTTCTGGCTCATTGTCTACTCAACCTGAAGCGATCATACAATCACAAACAGAAGAAGAGGTTGTCAGGCTGCAAGAGTCTCGAGAAAGCCTACAAGGTCCATCCAAGCATATAAGTCAAGCACAAGAGCAAAATTATCTTGCACTATTGAGGTCTTCAAAATCTAGTACCCCCGTACAGGATACCTCGCCTAACCCTCTAACATCAAGAGCGCCATCTCATCAACCTTCTCAGCACGACTTTAGTGAAGCGGATCAGGAGTCCGGCCTCGAAACCCAAACGCAATTTTCGCCGGTGAGGGCTGAATCAAATACGCTAAACCGAGTGATGGAAAATAACAATCCGTCCCCAACAATCGAAAATCCAGTCTTTAACTTTGAAGCGACTTGGGATGCATCAAAGGAAATATCGCAATACACTAGCAAGTCATCTCAAACACTGCCTACTGCACAGGTGAACACGCCACAAGAAGATACTCCTCCACAGATTCTAACACGAGAGACTGCGGCGCTTACTAGTGTAGAAAGCTCACACATAATTCCCACGACTGAACTTATCATAGAACCCGATTCAGAACGCCATACGTCAATTACAGATTCTTCGCAAGTCAACACAGAGAACGTGATTCCAAATGAGCGCCCCTTGACCAACCTAGAAAAGATCAAGGCGGCTCGGAGGCACGCTGATGCTCGTGCTGCAAATCCCTCAATATCACCTATTCCTATTGTTGCCAACCAGACGCTTCCCTTGCGCGAAACCGTCATGGAAAATCCTGTGCCAGTAGTAGAAGACCCCTCCATTTCAAAGGAGTCTGTGGACGACAAAGTGGAGTCGACGGTACGATTACGGCCAGAGCGCTTACCATATTTGGGACAAACCCAGTTCATTATCCCTCTATCAATGATAGCCCGCGTACGCGATATTTACTTACAGACCATTGAAAACTACAGGAAAGATATCGTACTTTTTATGAGCGATGAAGAAATCTACCAACCTTTGGTAGATAAGATGGATACTATGATCGATGAATTAGAGAGGATCTCTGATCATGTAGAGCTCTTCGATGAGGATTCTTCAACCCAGAAAAACTTTACCCACCGCCAGCGAGCGAGACTGGCAGAGGATGTTAGTCCAAAGTGCACATTTTTGCGGCCTTTCTTAGAGGAACTCCGGCCCTTCAAAGTAAATATCATCATTCTGGTGCGGTCAAATCCTATGCTTGATGTTCTTACATCTCTGATGAGGGAACATAAGTTCAATTACATTCGTCCCGATCTAGACGAATCTATTATGGGAGGCCCAGAAGAGAGTGTCCATGTTACATTACTTACTACAGATACTGAATGGCAAGAATTTCTTGTGGAATACCCTTCTGTCGTTATAGCGCTAGATTCGACGTTCAATGCGGAGCATTCTTCCCGAGTTTTGCAACCAGATGGTGTTAGCGTAGTTCCCATCCTATTTCCTGTCACACATCACACCTCTGAACACCTCCAATGGTGTATTCCCAAAGACATTCAGCCGGTTGATCGGAAAACAATGCTAGTCAATTACATCGTCCAGCTTCGTAAAAAAGCAGGAATGCCGATTCCTGACTACGACATTGTAGCATCTGCCAAAATCGCTGCATCATTCGTTGTTGGTCAAACGGGAGGTTTATGGCCTTTAAGTCCAATGCCAGATATTGAAGGGCTTCAACCTGTGTCGGAATCGGAGCCGAAAGGAGTGCAGTCCTCTACATCAACAATAGCTTCAAATGACACACCTTCAAGAGGACATACTCCTCAGACTGGATTCAAGAGATCTTTGGTATTTGACCTTCAACTATTCTATGCATTGGCATATTAACATTCTATAGGTTGAAGAAGTTACGAATGATAGCGAACCCTCTAAGCGGCAAAGACTCACACCAATTCCCGACACTCAAAGTACTACTTCAAACATGAAGAGCGCCAACTCATACATGCCTCAAGGTCCAGAAGAGGAAGCATCCAACCAGGTGACACTACTTTTAGGGAAGGTAATCAGCCCGCCCCATCTCGTGGTGAAATTCATACTGACAAAATGAACAGGTGGCGGATCTAGAGAATGAAGTACGCGCCAGGGATGCAACCGAAGCTGAACTCCGTCAACGAATCGATAGTCTAGAAGCTCGCTGTACTGATTACGAAAGCAGCATCCAAGCTATACAACCAAAATATCGGGAGGCTCTTAATGATCAAGGACAATTCAAGCAATCCATGGACTTAGCGGTGGCGCGCGAGAAGAAGCTCAATGAACGTTACGAAGCTCGAGTCAACGAAATAACTAAACTCAGAGAAGAGAAAACGGCTCTTACTACTGAGCTCACCACCGCTCGAGATTCACTTTCAACATTGTCGATTCCAGAAATTGCTGAGGCCAATCAACTTAAGGAAGAGCTTCGAAAGTCACAAAGCGAAATCGAACGATCCCAGAAACGCTATGACAGCTTACAGCAACAAATGGAATATACACGTGAGCATTACCAACAAGCATCAACCGCTGCAGCAGATGCCAACCGCAAAATCCACGAACTAGAGGAAGAGAGAATATTACTTCTCCAAAAATCATCTGAAAATAGTGTTCTTATCCACCATGCATACCAATCGAACGCGATCTCTGAACTCACAACCATGAATAACCAACTGAGAGCAGAGTTAAAGGAAAGAGATCGATGTCTTGATAAAGCCAAGGAAGATCTGCGACTTCTGGGTCACAAGCGAGCTACGAGAGGCACCAGCATACCGAGGAGTCCGAGGATGGTTGGTGTTACGTCTAGTCCGCGACCGACCGCCATGAGGGTTCTTTCCGGGATTGGGAGTAGGAGTAGTAGTCCGGCCCCAGGTGAAAGTCCATTCAGAACTATACTTCCCGGTACGGAACAGATGCTTCAGCAGGGTGGACCTACAACTATGAGGTGGCATATGCAGAATTAGCGGTCACTGTGTTTGTGGAGATGGATACCTCATTGGGCGTTCGAGGAATACCTTGGGCAGATTGTCTACAAATAAAGCAGTAGATGTCAATATTTTTAAGACCCAAAGAGGCATTATCTAGACAAATATACTAGCTTTTTATGATGTGATCTGAGTTGATGTGATTTTCTACAGAAGGTAAATCTTGGAATGTCATGAAATCATAGCGCATGCATGTCACAGATTAAACGTGGTCATAACTGAACTTCATTACCATTTGTAGGCAACAGCAGCTACCAAGCGCCCTCAGAGCACACCCATCCCATCCATCCAGCAAAACGAAACAAAACCGGAACTAAAAAACCAGGGTCACGTCTAATCCTCCTTCAAAACCTTAGCAAAATGAGTCTTGTCAGCTCTCTCCGGCTTCCCAGCTTCCAACCCCTTCGTGCCGATCTTGTCCCTCGAGTAACCGGCAGCATATGGGTTGAGTCTCAAAAGAACCTGTTTGTTAAGGAGGGGGTTCTTCTTTTGCACACCGGCTCGCTTGGTTTTTGACTCGCCCTTGGCGGCGCGGATCACGCTTTGGATTTCAGAGGAGTTGATCAACCGGCCGATGTCAGCTTGGGATACGGTGGCAGAGGGGAGGAGGAAATCTTTCTTCAGTGCGGAGGGGGTGGTGGTACTGCCGTAGATTGTATCTAGTGCTTTGAACGCAGCTGATGTCCAGATGATGAATCGACCTAGATGGCCGCCTGGTGCAAGCTGGAGGAGATTGAGTGCGTAAACAGTGCAAGTCTCGACACCAGACAGATTTCGGAAAGCACGAGCTAATTCTTTACCGTCAACTTCGGGATCGTAGACGACGAGGGGGCCGCGGCGTTGACGGTGGCGGCGACCACGTAGTTTACCTTTCCCGGCACGGAGCTTTCGGGATTTCTTGACTTTGTCGACATCGGCTGAGGCACCTACGGATTCGAGGAGTCCGAGGGCGGCGGAGGTGCGCGCAATGGCGGCGCCGGAGAAGACCTCAGAGTTGATGACGAGAGGCACTTCTGGGACGTTGGAGACTTGGTGGCCGCGGGCAAGGAGGAGAGCAGGGACGGAAGAGGCAGCCAGGGCGGAAACGGTTGCAAATCGCCTGTAGGAGTTAGTACTTTAATTTGTGATTTGGGGTTGAATGAGGGGTATTACTTCTGACCAAGATTGATCTTCTGGTGCCACTTTCGCCAGACCTTGGTAGGAGCAAACATGCGTCCAGATCTGCACATGTTACCAAATGCAGCTTGACCAGCACGGTGAGTTCCTCCTCCAGAGACACGAGGAATACGGGCCACAGCACGACCTGTTGATGTATATTAGCCATTGCTCTTCCTCAATCCAGATCCCCTTCAAAATCCGCGAATATGGTAAGAATCTGGATGTCCGTATATGTTCTTCTTCCCCATAGATAAATGTTGTACATACCAGTACCCCAAGACTCAGCAGAGGTTTGATGACCAGCCTTCTCGCTCACGGCATATGGTTGACGCTTATTCTTCGCAACTCCGGTGTGGACGGTCTGAACGATATCAGGGCGAATAGGAGAAGTGAAGACCTATTATTCAATTCCATCAGTTGCAATTTTCCTTGTGTCCAAGAACTCCCCCCATGTGCTTCAATGAATATTGCGAATTCGTACCTTGGGGAGAGGGTGGGTAGCACCGCTGGCAGTGCCATCGGCAGACAAGATGGTGACGGTAGGACGGGAAGCCATCTTGAAGAATTGATGGCTATGTCGTGGTTGTCGATGGTCAGGGATGTCGTAAAACTTTCGTCGTCGCAAGATCTCGAAATCTATTTCGACAATATTCTGGTGTGCGGGCTCGCTTAATTTGGGTTGAAGTCCTGAGGCACGGATATAAAGCTGGTATCATCACGTGAGCATATCTAACTCAGAGCCTGCATATGGATCCTTCATTCGACTCGCATGTTTCTTATATATTTCTGTTCATCTACGTAAATGTATACATGACTATATACTCTTTCCCCGTCCTATAGTAACAACCGGTATTTTTCCTCTCAGGTAATAGTAATAGTATCCCACAGTCATTATACCCAACATCCTGTTTCCAGAGTAGCTATTTCCAAAGCTCTGTATACAAAGGAACAGCGGAATATTTTTAAGCGGCAGCTGATGACCGAGATAGATAATGTAGGTGCCGTATGGGGAGGCAAAAAGAGGTATAGCTTCGACCTAAGAAAGTTAGAAAAGAATACTCCATAGAAAAGGGATTTCGCTAACAATAACGACTTCGGAAACTATATCTTACCACCTCGGACTTTTTGTCTCTCGGTGTGTATGAGGTCGTATCTGCATAGAGAGAAAGAAAGAACTCACCACAATTGATTCCGAAGTCAATAATCCAGTATCTTCACCAGATTGATTTATGATAATTAATTACCGTGGTGCACGTGAACAAGTCGACAATACTAATCACATGCCTGATTGGAGCTCCCAATCTCGGCAATATTTCTCCTGAAAATCGAGAGTTTTCTACGTACCTGTCATCTATTTTTTACTTCTCCCCATCCAAACCCCGTCAACTACATAATCTGGTCAACTTCGCTGCTGATCATTCGGTTCTTCAATCTACTTCTTGTCACTCCTTCATACCGTACTGTCTTCACCTGCTTCGTTCTTGTTTTGACGCCGTTTTCGGGCGCAACGCGTTGACTCGAGACCCTTTTTCGTGTAAAGACACCGGGGAACCCGGAATTCATCGCATCGCGGTGTGCAATCCGCGCCCGATAGACAACCTTTCAACATGTCGTCGAGTACTTCAGATCTGTTCAAGACGCTGCCTCTGCCGACGCTCGAACGCCCTTTTGGCATCGAATTATGGCCTATCTTCGACAAGGCCTTCACGGCCGTCAAGGGATACCATCCCCAGGACTTTGACTTCCAACCACGAATTACGCCTTTGTCGACTTTGAAAGAGAGCTCATTCATGATTCTTACATACTACGTTGCTGTGTTTGGTGGGAGGGAATTAATGCGAAACCGTCCGGCGTTCAAGCTGAATGCCCTCTTCATGATCCACAACTTTTACCTCACCAGTATCAGTGCCATCTTATTAGCTCTCTTCACTGAGCAATTGGTGCCTACTGTTTATAATAAGGGGATTTTTTACGCCATCTGCGACACGAACGGCGGGTGGACGCCTCCTTTGGTTACTCTCTACTACGTATGTGCCATTCTCTTCCCTTGACCGTGCATTATTGATTCAAGAATAGCTCAATTACCTGACGAAATATCTCGAATTAATTGACACCGTCTTCTTGGTTCTGAAGAAGAAACCATTGAGTATGGAACCCCACCCCCTTTTATAATCTGCGAGAAAGAACTGACAGTTGCCAGCCTTCCTCCACTGCTATCACCATGGCGCGACCGCGCTCCTCTGCTACACCCAACTCATTGGATTGACCTCGGTATCTTGGGTCCCAATTACTCTCAACCTGATGGTCCACGTTGTTATGTACTGGTACTACTTCCAAAGTGCCCGTGGGATCCGGATCTGGTGGAAGGAATGGATTACTCGTCTTCAAATCATTCAGTTCGTCATTGATCTTGGTAAGTTCAATATTCCTTGGCTGTATTACAACGATTGATGAGTTGTCTAGGGTTTGTCTACTTCGCATCTTACACTTACTTCACCTCGACTTATTTCCCATGGATGCCAAATGCGGGAAAATGCGCCGGGGAGGAATTTGCGGCCTTCGCGGGCATGGGTATCATCAGTTCTTACCTCCTCCTCTTCATCTCCTTCTATATCGCAACCTACAAAAAGGATGGAAAGCGCCCGACTGGCCGAAAAGCGGCACGATCATTGAAAGATGCCCAGATTCCCGATGTCGCCGCTCTCACCAGTGGAAAAATCAATTTCGAGAAGAATGGCCGGGCTACGAGCTCAGCCACTCCCGGTCGTCCCGTCACTCGATCCCGCAAGGCTTAGAGATGAATGCATGGAGTTTGACGGTGATAAGTAATCGGCAGCCCCGATTTGACCGCACGGTTCGACGCAATTATGGGAATAGATGGGTGGGTTCTACTTCTCTGTATAATATACGGCGACCTTGATATCATATCACATGCTTTTTATCATAGAAGAGAAAGATGTAATGCAGTATGGATGGCATGGAAAAGGCTATCTCCCCTTCACTTTGTCTCTCGTGCGTTAAGAAGAGATGGCAGGCGGGGGGCGTCGTGATTGTTTTGGGAATAATAAATGTGTCGATAGTCATAATAGATGTGAGTCCATGCGTCTGGTGCAGGTAATACAGTAATACAGTAATACGGTTCTTGGTTGTTGCGTAAGTCCCGGGGTCTCCTTCTCAACATACATATGAGCTTTTTCCCTGGAATCATCCCGCAGAAATCAGGACTTGGCACGATGGCATGCTACGAGTCGATCTACCGGACAGCCCCATCCCCCGAGCCCGTAACATATTTTACCCAGCGAGAAACATGACGTCGACAATAAGATGCCGCTGGGGGCGGGGGTGATCCCGGGTGGTGTGGCCGTGTGGGTGTGCGCCGCGTGCCTGGGTGGCCTGGCGGGGGTGGTCTACCCTCGATAAAATGATTTTCTTAGGTACGATGAAATATTTCTTGGGGGGGGTAATATTTATTTGAGTTCTAAGAATGCATTTTATGTTTATCTGTTAGTACGTATTGCGACCATAAGTGCGCACACAGATCTTTTCGCGAAATCTGTGTGGGTCAGACTGATCTTTAAAAATTTGCACGCAAAATCATTTTTCGGAAAATAATTTTTCGCCAAAAACACTTGCACGCACGCTTTGACCGGAACAGGGGTCGGTGGGTATATGAGTAGAGGGTCTCCGGTCCATCTGACTTGGAGAGAGAAAAATTAAATCTTTTTAGAGCTCTCTAGGCGCTGGACTGCTGTCCCTCTACTCCATGCATATCACTCTCGGTGGGTAGCGGTACCAGTGTAAATCGCCAAGTAGAAGCTCCAGGGCCTTCAGGCCTGAGCTTCTGGGTGGCTCTGGTACCTGCGGCCCCCGAGAGACGCGCCGGGGGGAGAGGAGTGCTGCTGTGCTGAGGTAACTCGCTAAGTAAAAGCGTAAGTGTCCTAGGCTTTTGGGCGGTCTCAGTAGGGTACCACTCCCCCCTCCCCTGGCTCTCGGAGCCGCTTCTGGGTGCTATGGCAGGTGCTGCGCATCGGTGTAAATCGCTAAGTAGGAGTTTTCGGGCTCCTGGGTGGTTCCGGCGTAGGCGCGGTGACAGTAACCCGGGGGACTGGTAGGGGAGGAGGTGTGTGTGGGCAACTGTGCTAGAGTAAGACGCCAAGTAAAAGCCTTAGGTACAGAGGTTTTTGGGTGGTTCTAGCGATACAGAGCCCCCCCTTCTCGAGGCTCAGGGTGTGCTGCTGGCATCGGTGTAAGTCGCTAAGTAGGAGTCTCTCAGCTCCTGGGTGGTGCTGGTGCTGGTGGTTCCCTGGGCTCTCATACCCTAATTTTATGCATGTCAACTCACGTGTGCATCCCTGGACGTGCTGAGATGCCTGGCCGCAATCCTTCTCGAGGTTGCTGCTGGTGTGGTCCCAGCGCACCCCAGGTACCCAGCACCCTGCCCTGGCGGGGTGCTGGTGCACCAAAAAGTACGTGTGGCCCACTGCGGTCGCACGCCAGTTGGGGCTGTCAGGATGTATTCAGGTCCTTTCACTAGGCCGCGTTCAGGCACCCTTCCACTCGTAAGAGTATATTCTGTTCCTTGCTTGCCCTCCCCCCGACCTATCGCTCCTCTCAGCTGCCCTGGGCGCAGAGCTAGCATAGGCGGGAGGATGTCGCCCCCTCCCAGCGCTCATTGCAGGGCTGTGCGGGGGCGCCTGTGGACCTGTCCGCCTCGGCTGGGCAGGCTCTGCTGGAGTCTGTAGATGGCTGGCCTCTGGCTATCACCTTCTGCAAGACAATTGGGGGCACACCCTAGCTGGTATCCGCTCCCGGGCGTGACCAGCGACGGGGATCCTCCTCCTGAGGGACGCATATCACAGCTCGCAATGGTGTCCGCACCGGCGCCTCCTGTGGTGGACCGCGCCTTGGGGAACTCAGTGGGGGCAATTGGATGGCTTGCGGGACCCCGTTGACGCCCCTCGGGCTCCAGGTGTCCCGCAGTCGAGGTGTGCCGTGCACCCTCCGCCCAGTGAACGTCTGCCCTCTCCGGGGGGTTGCGGCCTCGCTCCACAGCGGGCCGTTAGGATAGTTACCTGGTTGATTCTGCCAGTAGTCATATGCTTGTCTCAAAGATTAAGCCATGCATGTCTAAGTGTAAACAATTATACTGTGAAACTGCGAATGGCTCATTAAATCAGTTATCGTTTATTTGATAGTACCTTACTACTTGGATAACCGTGGTAATTCTAGAGCTAATACATGCTAAAAACCTCGACTTCGGAAGGGGTGTATTTATTAGATAAAAAACCAATGCCCTCCGGGGCTCCTTGGTGATTCATAATAACTTAACGAATCGCATGGCCTTGTGCCGGCGATGGTTCATTCAAATTTCTGCCCTATCAACTTTCGATGATAAGGTAGTGGCTTATCATGGTGTCAACGGGTAACGGGGAATTAGGTATGCGACACCATTTGTATGCTCCCCGGAGAAGTATGCTAACTTGGCCACAGGGTTCTATTCCGGAGAGGGAGCCTGAGAAACGTAAGTGTTACCCCTGTGTACCCCTAACCCCTTACCTTACTAACATTTTTTCCAGGGCTACCACATCCAAGGAAGGCAGCAGGCGCGCAAATTACCCAATCCCGACTCGGGGAGGTACGTTACCCTAATCTCACTCTTTTAGTGAGGGTCATGCTAACAGTCTCCCTACAGGTAGTGACAATAAATACTGATACAGGGCTCTTTTGGGTCTTGTAATTGGAATGAGTACAATTTAAATCCCTTAACGAGGAACAATTGGAGGGCAAGTCTGGTGGGCTTCGGCCCCGGAGAATTACACTCTCCTGCTGACGCCAGAAAGAGCGTGGGTCTGCGGACCCCCTAGTTGACTGTACAATAACAGCTTTGGGTGTACAGCAGCAAGACAACCTGGATCGGGGGAGGCTAAGGCAGAGGATTTAACTATCCTGCTATGCTGACCCCGAGCTGAGCTCCCTGAAGGCAACTTTGGGATAGCCAGTGTAGAGCGCGGAAAGGTGTCGGCCTACTACCGCAATGCGATAGTAGGCTTGAGGTACGTGCCGTTTCACACGAAAGTGTGCTTCTTCGCAGGAGCTCCCAAAGAGTAAATGCTTAGAAGGGTGCAGCCGATAGGCTGTATCAAATGATAGATATACTGTTCCAAGATTTTAGGCTCTTGGTAGGCTGAGAGCCCTAAATCTTGGGGCCAGTTCGTCTTAACTTAACGGCCAGCAGCCGCGGTAATTCCAGCTCCAATAGCGTATATTAAAGTTGTTGCAGTTAAAAAGCTCGTAGTTGAACCTTGGGCCTGGCTGGCCGGTCCGCCTCACCGCGTGCACTGGTCCGGCCGGGTCTTTCCTTCTGGGGAGCCGCATGCCCTTCACTGGGTGTGCCGGGGAACCAGGACTTTTACTTTGAAAAAATTAGAGTGTTCAAAGCAGGCCTATGCTCGAATACATTAGCATGGAATGATAAAACAGGACGTTGCAGTTCTATTTTGTTGGTTTCTAGAACCGCCGTAATGATTAATAGGGATAGTCGGGGGCATCAAGTAAGTTTTTCCCCTAATCCTTAATCCTGATAGAAGGATCGTATACTAACCACGACCATAGTATTCAATTGTCAGAGGTGAAATTCTTGGATTTATTGAAGATTAACTACTGCGAAAGCATTTGCCAAGGATGTTTTCATTAATCAGTGAACGAAAGTTAGGGGATCGAAGACGATCAGATACCGTCGTAGTCTTAACCATAAACTATGCCGACTAGGGATCGGGCGATGTTATTTTTTTGACTCGCTCGGCACCTTACGAGAAATCAAAGTCTTTGGGTTCTGGGGGGAGTATGGTCGCAAGGCTGAAACTTAAAGAAATTGACGGAAGGGCACCACCAGGTACGGCCCATCTATCCCCTCCCCTAACCTAGGCATTTGCTAACATATATCTCACAGGAGTGGAGCCTGCGGCTTAATTTGACTCAACACGGGGAAACTCACCAGGTTAACTTCAGTTACGTCTGGGCCTGGAATAGTTGTATCAACTAGTACACGTCTTTATCTGTGTGAAGGAAGTCCTTCAATTTTGGGCACAGGGCTCTCAGGCTGTCACCGATTCGCGCAGAGCGGGTCGATTACAAGATGCAGAGTTAGGCGGTGCAACACTACCTGGAACAGAAGACGCCTCCCCGGATTCTCTCCGGAAGGCCAATTCTGTGGCGAGCTTGGGTAACGCCATAGCCGTCGCAACGCGCGCAAAGGAGTGGGCCCACTGTTGTAAATATCAGTGGGCTGGAGGTACGTGCTAATCCCACGAGAAATCGTGCTTGGTGATTTAGGCCCAAATGCTAAAGTCACTGGGGTCCAGCAATGGATGGTATTGTGGGGTCGTTGAATCAATTCATCTCAAGCTAGCTAGAGTCCCAAGTCCGATACTCCGCGGCAGACAAGTGAATTGATGTAATGACCCCTGAAAAGTGCCGGACACAATAAGGATTGACAGATTGAGAGCTCTTTCTTGATTTTGTGGGTGGTGGTGCATGGCCGTTCTTAGTTGGTGGAGTGATTTGTCTGCTTAATTGCGATAACGAACGAGACCTTAACCTGCTAAATAGCCAGGCTAGCTTTGGCTGGTCGCCGGCTTCTTAGAGGGACTATCGGCTCAAGCCGATGGAAGTTTGAGGCAATAACAGGTTGACCTTCACAGGCCTGTCACAGTGGGACGACCCCGCTAGTCTAATGCTTGAACTCCGTAGAAGAAGTCTTCTTCTGCCGGGCGGAGGGGTATGCGCGGCATACCTAGCATAGGCAACACTACCTGGTACAGGGGACGCCGGAGGCTGTTGGGCCTTGGCCGATCCTGTGGCGAGCTGGCGTAACGTCTGGCCGTCGCAACGCGCGCAAAGGAGTGGGCACCACATGGTGTTTATGGTACGTGCTATCCGCTGGGTAACCAGTCCCTCGTGTCAAGGCCCGGCAGGCCGAAATACGAGGGAGCAATGCATCCAAATCGCTGGATGCATGCTGGAAGTCTCGCGAGGGTCAAGGAGCACACCGCTGTTTGGCTCTCGCGGGGCAATAATGCTGTGATGCCCTTAGATGTTCTGGGCCGCACGTAAGTACTACCCATTTACCCCCCACCTAGACTAGGCCATCTGCTAACATATCTAACAGGCGCGCTACACTGACAGAGCCAACGAGTTCATCACCTTGGCCGAAAGGTCTGGGTAATCTTGTTAAACTCTGTCGTGCTGGGGATAGAGCATTGCAATTATTGCTCTTCAACGAGGAATTCCTAGTAAGCGCAAGTCATCAGCTTGCGCTGATTACGTCCCTGCCCTTTGTACACACCGCCCGTCGCTACTACCGATTGAATGGCTAAGTGAGGCTTTCGGACTGGCCCAGGGAGGGTGGCAACACCCACCCAGGGCTGGAAAGTTGTCCAAACTTGGTCATTTAGAGGAAGTAAAAGTCGTAACAAGGTCTCCGTCAGGAGTAGGAAGGTCTCAATGATCCCTCTACAGCGAACCTTTGGAAGCCTTTGCCCCCAGGAATGGGATCTTAGCGACTATAAACAAGTGAGATAGCGCAGGTAGCCTTGATGGCTGCGACATGATCGAATTGCGGGGACACCCTAAAGCCCCAGAGTACTAACCCTCTTCTGCAAAGAATTGGGGGCCTGTAGTAATGATACAGGGTACAGTAATAAGCTCTGGGGATACGCACCGGCTTCCGGTCGCCATGGGCAATCCGCAGCGAAGCCCTGGAAGCCCTGAGCTCCAGGGAACGTTCACAGACTAAGTGATTATGGGTAGGTGCCAGTTCACCTGCTTAAGATATAGCCGGACTACCCTGGAAACATGGTAGGTATTCGCAACAGGATACGTATCTTCTCGGCTTGGGTCGAGAAGGTAAGAACTCGCTCCGTAGGTGAACCTGCGGAGGGATCATTATAGAGTTCGTGCCCGCCTGGGTAGATCTCCCACCCGTGACATCTCACACCTTTGTTGCTTTGGCGGGCTTGTGGCCCTGCTGCTGCCCGCCAGAGGCCCCTAACTCAGTAATTTTAGTATCGTCTGAGTCCTACAAAATAGTTAAAACTTTCAACAACGGATCTCTTGGTTCTGGCATCGATGAAGAACGCAGCGAAATGCGATAAGTAATGTGAATTGCAGAATTTAGTGAATCATCGAATCTTTGAACGCACATTGCGCCCTATGGTATTCCGTAGGGCATGCCTGTTCGAGCGTCATTGCAACCCTCAAGCGCTGCTTGGTCTTGGGCCCGCCTGCTGGGCGAGCCCCAAATACAGTGGTAGTGCTCCCCGGCCCTGAGCGTAGTACATCACCCGCTACAGGGCCTGGGGAACCGCGAGCCAGCAATTTTTACCCCTCAAGGTTGACCTCGGATCAGGTAGGGATACCCGCTGAACTTAAGCATATCAATAAGCGGAGGAAAAGAAACCAACAGGGATTACCTCAGTAGCGGCGAGCGAAGCGGTAACAGCTCAAATTTGAAATCTGGCCCTCCCAGGGCCCGAGTTGTAATTTGGAGAAGATGCTTTGGGTGCGGCCCGGGTCTAAGTTCCTTGGAACAGGACGTCAGAGAGGGTGAGAATCCCGTATGTGACTGGGTGCCCG
>NCSK02000120.1:0-10000 GCA_002276475.2 Chlorociboria aeruginascens | reverse complement strand
GAGGGTGGTGTACGCAGTAGAGTAGCCTTGTTGTTACGATCTGCTGAGCCTCGGCCCGCCCCGACTAGATTTTTGAGACCCCCCATTTGTGCCCACAGGCTGGTCCTGGGCTCGGGAGGGGGGGTGTGAGGGGACGGGGGAGAAGAGAGAGAGGAAGAGAGAGGAAGAGCGAGGATGGCCCAGGATAAGATCGATCCATGGGCCCTGCCTGCTGGGCACGCAGGGTAAGTCACCTGTGACCTACCCTATGCGCGCTGCCTGGAGGCGCCGGGGGGATTCGAGGGAGGTACAGAAGAGAATAGGCCGTTCACAAACCCGGTCGCCGGGGACCCAGGTCACTTGCGCACAAGGCATTCGGGTCCGTCACCTCTCCCCTACCCGGTGCGTAGGGTAGGTCACAGGTGGGCTACCCGGTGCGGAGACGTAGATCAATCAGGCCCACTCACCTCTGAGCTACCCTACAAGCAGGGTAGGGTAGGCTCCCGGTGACCTCCCCTAGCGTCCGTAGGGTAGCTCACACGTGGGCTACCCAGTGCCGTAGGGTAGGGCACAGGTGGGCTGGCCCCCCGATTATCGTGACGATTTCTGAGTTGCGGGGCCTTGATCCCGAACCATCCCTCAATCGTAGGGCCTCAGCATTCTACGAGCTGTAATGCGATTCTACGCGGCCTGGGTGTTCTGTTTAACAATTAAAGTAGAACGAATAATTATTCGTTTTATTTCATCGAGCTCGAAAAGCTTTTTATTGAATATCTCACTCAATAAGTGGTATTTTGATAAGACAGAATAAAGGCTTTATACTTTTATCGGACGATTACATTAAAAGATATTTTGCTTCTTTTTTTTATAAGAAATATTATTTATTATATATAAAATAACAAAATTTTAAAATTAATATTTAGGCAAGCTTAATATTTTGGGAGGTAGGCGATTATTCTGGTAGAAGATTGTAATACGCGGGTTGTAATTTCGATCACCCATAATCAACCGTGGGATTATAACCACTAGATCAATCTTGGATGGGGCCTTTGTACCTAAGCGGCCCCGACGGTGCAGGGCGTGGGTACCCGAGCAATCCCTATCTCGTAGGGCCGGAGTACCCGAGCGCCCTCTCCCTTACAGGGCCTCCGCCCCCTAACCACCCCTAGGCTCCAGGGCCTCAATCCCTACCCTACAGGGCCTCGGTCCCCCGACGGCCCCGAAGCTACAGGGCCCCACGACCCTAGCCGTCCCGGATTTACAGGGCCGAGATGTTCTCACGGTCCCTATCTCACAGGGCCTGGGTCCCTGGCGGCCCCGAAGCTGCAGGGCCTCGGTGCCTAACCATTTTTATTTTATAGAACCTCGGAACCCTCTCGATCTTTAAGCTATAGAACAACCTTGGCCCCGAACGGCCCCTGATCTGTGGGGCTAGATTATTATTTTTGTTGCGATATTGATATATATTTTATATATTCTGATCGCGGAAAAATTAATCACGCGTACAAATACCTGGCGGGGAGAACAAGGTCAGCATCACAACCAAGATATATTACGCTTTGTAAAAATTACAATTCTGGGAGAAGGGAGAGGATCCGACGAGGCCGACCACCAAGTCGTGGATTGGCTGGGCGCGAGGCCCCCGTCCCTGAACGGCCCCTACCTTGCCAGGCTCGAGAACCCCAGAGGCTCCTCTGCTACAGGGCCGGCGTGCCCGGACGGCCCCTGATCTCCAGGGCCGCGGCACCCTCGCGACCCCGAAGCTGGAGGGCCCCCGTCCGGGATCCCGGGGTCGATGCGTGCCTGCGGTGGGGGGCGGGGGTGATCCCGGGTGGGGTGTGGCCGTGTGGGTGTGCGCCGCGTGCCTGGGTGGCCTGGCGGGGGTGGTCTGCCCTCGATAAAAATGATTTTCTTAGGTACGATGAAATATTTCTTGGGGGGGGTAATATTTATTGGAGTTCTAAGAATGCATTTTATGTTTATCTGTTAGTACGTATTGCGCCATAAGTGCGCACACAGATCTTTTCGCGAAATCTGTATGGGTCAGACTGATCTTTAAAAATTTGCACGCAAAATCATTTTTCGGAAAATAATTTTTCGCCAAAAACACTTGCACGCACGCTTTGACCGGAACAGGGGTCGGTGGGTATATGAGTAGAGGGTCTCCGGTCCATCTGACTTGGAGAGAAAAAAGTTAAATCTTTTTAGAGCTCTCTAGGCGCTGGACTGCTGTCCCTCTACTCCATGCATATCACTCTCGGTGGGTAGCGGTACCAGTGTAAATCGCCAAGTAGAAGCTCCAGGGCCTTCGGGCCTGGGCTTCTGGGTGGCTCTGGTACCTGCGGCCCCCGAGAGACGCGCCGTGGGGAGAGGAGTGCTGCTGTGCTGAGGTAACTCGCCAAGTAAAAGCGTAAGTGTCCTAGGCTTTTGGGCGGTCTCAGTAGGGTACCACTCCCCCCTCCCCTGGCTCTCGGAGCCGCTTCTGGGTGCTATGGCAGGTGCTGCGCACCGGTGTAAATCGCTAAGTAGGAGTCCTCGGGCTCCTGGGTGGTTCCGGCGTGGGCGCGGCGACAGCAACCCAGGGGACTGGTAGGGGAGGAGGTGTGTGTGGGCAGCTGTGCTAGAGTAAGACGCCAAACAAAAAAGCCTTAGGTACAGAGGTTTTTGGGTGGTTCTAGCGATGCAGAGCCCCCCCTTCTCGAGGCTCAGGGTGTGCTGCTGGCATCGGTGTAAGTCGCTAAGTAGGAGTCTCTCAGCTCCTGGGTGGTGCTGGTGCTGGTGGTTCCCTGGGCTCTCATACCCTAATTTTATGCATGTCAACTCACGTGTGCATCCCTGGACGTGCTGAGATGCCTGGCCGCAATCCTCCTCGAGGTTGCTGCTGGTGTGGTCTCAGCGCACCCCAGGTACCCAGCACCCTGCCCTGGCGGGATGCTGATGCACCAAAAAGTACGTGTGGCCCACTGCGGTCGCACGCCAGTTGGGGCTGTCAGGATGTATTCAGGTCCTTTCACTAGGCCGCGTTCAGGCACCCTTCCACTCGTAAGAGTATATTCTGTTCCTTGCTTGCCCTCCCCCCGACCTATCGCTCCTCTCAGCTGCCCTGGGCGCAGAGCTAGCATAGGCGGGAGGATGTCGCNCCTCC
The DNA here is from genome assembly GCA_002276475.2 of Chlorociboria aeruginascens. Taxonomy (NCBI): domain Eukaryota; kingdom Fungi; phylum Ascomycota; class Leotiomycetes; order Helotiales; family Chlorociboriaceae; genus Chlorociboria; species Chlorociboria aeruginascens. The sequence goes on along the minus strand of NCSK02000120.1, from coordinate 6,876 downwards.
CAGCGCTCATTGCAGGGCTGTGCGGGGGGCGCCTGTGGACCTGTCCGCCTCGGCTGGGCAGGCTCTGCTGGAGTCTGTAGATGGCTGGCCTCTGGCTATCACCTTCTGCAAGACAATTGGGGGCACACCCTAGCTGGTATCCGCTCCCGGGCGTGACCAGCGACAGGGATCCTCCTCCTGAGGGACGCATATCACAGCTCGCAATGGTGTCCGCACCGGCGCCTCCTGTGGTGGACCGCGCCTTGGGGAACTCAGTGGGGGCAATTGGATGGCTTGCGGGACCCCGTTGACGCCCCTCGGGCTCCAGGTGTCCCGTAGTCGAGGTGTACCGTGCACCCTCCGCCCAGTAAACGTCTGCCCTCTCCGGGGGGTTGCGGCCTCGCTCCACAGCGGGCCGTTAGGATAGTTACCTGGTTGATTCTGCCAGTAGTCATATGCTTGTCTCAAAGATTAAGCCATGCATGTCTAAGTGTAAACAATTATACTATGAAATTGCGAATGGCTCATTAAATCAGTTATCGTTTATTTGATAGTACCTTACTACTTGGATAACCGTCGTAATTCTAGAGCTAATACATGCTAAAAACCTCGACTTCGAAAGGGGTGTATTTATTAGATAAAAAACCAATGCCCTCCGGGGCTCCTTGGTGATTTATAATAACTTAACGAATCGCATGGCCTTGTGCCAGCTATGGTTCATTCAAATTTCTGCCCTATTAACTTTTGATGATAAGGTAGTGGCTTATCATGGTGTCAACAAATAACAGGGAAGTCTGCCTTCCCTGAAAAACCTCGGAGACCTCTCTTTTTGTTTGACTTATTGAATTGATCCAGAGCCTCGCAGTAGCTGTGAAGCAGGTTAGGCTTTACCGCTAGTGAATGGAGGGCACGTTCACGACGTCCCAGGCTGACACCCCTCGCGGTACAAAAGCCCCTCCAGAACCTGACCAAGTTGAAGCCGTCTCAGCTTGCCCTGGCAAGGCATCTCGATGAGACTGAATGAACCAGTGTCCCAGGACCCTCTGTAAGCCGCAATCAGCGATAGAGAGCCCTAGCTCACCAACCCTTGCCTAGGCAGAACCAAAGGGGGTACAGGGACCCTCAGGGAGATGTATATCAGGTGCCGATAAGAGGCGACCCCTTTTTATTGAGCGCCAAGTTCAGGATTCCACGGACTTCTGAGCGCTCCCTAGAAGATATGCAGTAATGGCCCATTACCCGACCAGTTCGCCTTGTGATTCAGTTAGGTTCTCTCTTTAACTCCGGTGATGCTTTTCATCCCGAATCACAAGGTCCGGAGAAAACTTGGTACTAGTAAACTCGCAAATCACAACCCATAGGGGGGGGGGGAGTCTGGGGGCCAATGAATTAAACATGACACCTGAAACTCCAGTAGAACTAGGGGCCTCAACCCCTATGACAACCCCTGCCAAACCCAGGGACATCGAAATGTCAGAAGCAACAGATGGGAGCTTCGTTATCCCCATCCGCCCATCCCTCAAACGCCGCGTCAAGAAGAAGGATAAGGCTGACACCCTTACTGCTTGCATCTGTGACCTGAGCATAGAGGAAGACAGCCCGTCGGAGCGACTTGGCCGTACCAACCCCCTGAGAACACTAAGAAGAAATGCCGGGAGAGAAAGAGGGATAAGCCTGCCGAACGCACGACAGACAAACCCCCCCCCCAATCCCACCACACTATTGCAAATAGGCTATTATGGGTGCAAGCAACAGTGTCAACATTACTACTCAAAAGTTAAGTTACAGTGGGATAAACTCTATTCTTATAATGCCCTTCAGGGCCCCCACTCTTGAACCAATAGGCTCCAAGGTCCTAATTCTACAGGCCTTGTAGCTTAATCCAACAGGCTATTTCGGTACCAACCTGGTAGCCTAAAGCCCCTAATCTTACGGGCCACTTCAGTTGCCTAAAGTCAATTCCCGAGGCATCCTTAGAGGGCCCCCCTCTGCCTACAGGGTAAATTGCACGTGAGCTTACCCTACGCCCATAGGGCAGCTCACAAGCTAGCTACCCTGTACTAGTTGAGGCTTGCTACAGGGTATTAGGCCCTATATTCTACGGGTACTAGGGATCCTAATATACGAATTTAACAGTCCTCTTCTAGCCTACTATAACTCATCTTTTATAAGGTAACTAACCCTTGTAGGCAACGCTAAAAAGCTATCCTAGGCAAAGATTTGGTTAATATATTAGCTAGTATTTTTTCGGTAGGGCAATATTCCATAATAGCTTTCCTAAAGGCTATTAGCTCCCTAATAAAATGGTATCTGACGTCTATATGCTTGGTACGGCTATGCCCTATAGGGTCCCCTGCTAGGGCAATACATCCCTAATTATCACTAAAAATCAGGGCCTCTCGGCCTTTGCCTAGGTACTGGGGGCGCTATAGCTCCTTAATAATCGCCCGTACCTATTGCCCTTGCTTGCTTGCCTCCGACAGGGCAATATATTCGGCTTTAGTAGTTGAGGTACTAACACAGCGCTGTTTAGTAAATGTCCAAGTAATTGGGCCCTCTGCTAATAGGTAGAGATGCCCTGTAACTGATTTTCGATCTCTTATATCTCCAGCATAATCAGCATCGCAGTACTCTTGGAAATTAGGCCCTTCGGGCCTATATTTGCCGTACTGAATACCTAATCCAACAGAGCCCTTTAGGTATCTTACTATCCTAATTACCCTATTTCAATGCTTAGTAGTAAGATCATTGCGATACTGGCTAAGCTGGCCCATAATATATGCAATATCTGGTCGGGTATTCCTAGCGACCTATATTAGGGCACCAATAGCGCTCTGGTACCTAGATTGATCGGTACGAGGCTCTGAAGGGTCCCCTACAATAAGATTATTGCGATTGTCGGCAGGTAGGGCAATAGGCTTTAAGTCCTGGAGTTTAAAGCGCTCTAGCATGCCCTGAACGTACCCTTCCTGGTTGATTTTTAGGGTTCTAGAGGCTCTGTCTCGGTAGATTCTAAGGCCTAAAATTATATTGATATCCCCTAAATCCTTAATTTTCCAGAGCTTTGCAATACTCTGAATCGTACTTTGTACCCTAGCTAGATCCTGCCCGAGGATCACTATATCGTCCATATAAAGCCCTATAATTAGGTCTTTATCAAAGCTTAAAAATATAGACGGATCGCTATAGCAAGGGCTAAACCCCAAGCTTTTTAAGCCCTTACAGGCCTTAATATACCATTCTCTGCCTGATTGCTTCAGGCCATATAATAGTAATTTAAGTATTAAAACTTTATTTTTAGGGCATTCCAGTACCGGTAGGGGCTTTATATAAACAGTAGCATAGAGCTTAGCCCTTGGGTAGGCGCTAACTATATCCAGCTGTTTGATCTCTAGGTCCTCTAAGGCCCCTAGAGCAAGTAAGATTTTTAGGGACTTACCCCTAAGCGTAGGGCTAAAAGTCTCTAAATAATTATCCTTGTTGGGATATTGGTATTTGACACCGGAACTTGGTGTTTCGTACAAAGCCTCGGGTAAGAGGAAAAGAAGTTAGATCCATACGTCGGGTGCTTTATACGAAACGTTCTAGGCCGTGCTTAAAGGCCGAGCAAATAGTTAGGAATATACGAGACCGGAACCCAGGTCTCGTACGAGATTCCGATTAGGTATATATATATACTACGTAGATAGCCTTACAGAAAAGACAAGACGATTTAACCTAAGCATAGCTAACTAACACATATTATGATCGGTGAGTTTGTGCCACAGGTTAACGTCTACCAGCTCTTCGTACGAAGATTACTTATTTGATCTTACTTATTTTATTACCAGTGACAGTACCAGCGAGTACTGTAATAGGCACTAGCAAGTGCCTTGGATCCAACACGAGTATAGTGCCAGCGGGTACTACCGACAATCCTCTTGTATCTGGCTAAAGCCCTGAGCTACTAGCCTAGCCTTAAATCTATCCACTAAACCGGTAGGGATAAACTTTACTGTAAATACCTATTTACAGCCTACGGCTCTTTTTTCCGGCAGGAGCTGAGCATATTCCCAGGTCCCGAGGGCTTGTAAATTAGTAAGTTCAGCCTTAATAGCTTCTACCTAATAGGCTTTATTTTCGGGGTCATTAATAGCCTTTTTGTAGGACTTAGGAATCTTGATTCCTTGCTGATCCTTAATAATAGCCTTTAAGCCTAAGCTTTTTAGGTCCCTTTAAAGCCTAGATATATTTTCATTTTGGGATACTGGTGCTATAGGTCCCCTACTCCGTAGGGCTCATCCAGTAGGCATTTCGAGGTCCTGAGAGCCCTGGGGGCCCTGTACTTCCAGGTCCTTATTAGGGGCCTGATCCCCTCTAATTACAGGGCTCCTAGGCTCGTCGGGCTCCGAGTCGCTTAAGCCTAGGTCCTGGTCGGGGCTTTGACCCCTCGGAACGTCGGGGCTTTGATCCCTCCTAATTACAGGGCGTACAGGCGGTCGATCCCCTGTATCCACGATAATAGTGTCCTCGGCTTCTGAATCATTAGGGTCCTCTACAGGGCCTATAGGATCAAATGGAACACTTTCTTCATTTGAGTCCTGATTTATTAGGTACTGCTCAGTCCTATTCGAGCCTTTTATGCTCTAAAAATTTAGGCTTTGTAGCTACTACAATCCTTTTTTTTTACAGGGTCGTAGAGCCTATATTGTCTCGTAGTAGGTATATAGCCTACAAAAATCGTTTTTAAAGCATTAGGATCGAGTTTATAACGCTTTTTCTTGGGAATATAGATATATGCTAGGTACCCAAAAGCCTTAAGGTATCCTATATAAGGCCTTTTCTTGGTAAAGGCCTCCTCTAGGGTTAGGTCGTTAGGCCCTATAGGGGTCCTATTTCTTAAATAACAAGCTATATTTGCAGCCTTGGGCCCAAATTTATTAGGCAATTTAGCATCTCTTAGCATTGCCAATACTACTGATATTAAGGATCGATTTAATCGTTCAGCGACCCTATTTTGCTCGGGGGTATAAACCGTAATATATTGGGTATAAACCGTAATATATTCGAAAATTACCCCTATAGGCTCTATAAGAGCCCCTAATGCCTTATATTCTTTGGTATTGTGGCACCTAAGGGCCCCTATTTTAAGCCCTGACTCTAATTCTACTTTGGCTTTATAGGTTATAAAAATGTCCCTAAGCTTAGCTCTAGAATCGGTAAAATAAACCTAGCTTTTACGGCTATAATCGTCCGTAAAAGTAAGCATATAAAGCTCTCCAAAGAGCCCTGGCTTCTTATAAGGGCCCCAAAAATCACTATAAACCCTTTGTAGGGCTCTAGTAGTCCTCTCTGGTGCCTGGCGATTGATGACCCGCACTGATTTTGAGAGGATACAGGGCTCACAGGGCTCTGCAAGTCCCTTAATAGGCCCTTGCAAGCCTGTAGTTACAGCGTTGAGGTGCTGTAAATTCCCGGGGCTTAGGTGCCCCAGCCTCCGATGCCAAAGCATAGCTGGGTCCTCCCCCGCAATATAGGCCTTTAGCTTACCGGATGGGCTTAATCCCGGGCCGTCAATAGCGTAGGTTTTGCCTAACCTACTAGCTGACCCCATTATATTTCCTTCTAGCTCAATATAGAGCTTGCCTGTAGCCCCTGGGGTGGTCCTAATGGTAAATCCCTTCTCTTGAAGCTGCAATACCGACAATAAGGATCCTGCTAGGCCTGGAATATATAGCACATTCGTAAGGGCTACAGTACGTAATTGTCCCTGTACAGCGATTCGTAGCTGTACCGTACCCTCTGCAATGCCCTTAATTATAGCACCCAAGGCGGTGCCAACTTCGATAGGGGTATCTAGTATCCTATAACTGCTGAACCAATCCTGTTGATAGGTTATATGCCTAGAGCATCCCGAGTCCACTATCCATAAGGGCTCATTAGCCCCTAAGTAGGCTTCGTTTCGATCCTCTAGGCTTTCTTTAGGCCCTAAGACCTGGGCCATCCAGTTAATTTCAGCGCTATTAGCCTGGTTAGCCTCCGGGGTAGAGCCTCTCGATAGGCCTCGGCCCCTGTTCGGGGTCGCTAAAGGCCCTGTGCTCGGATTTTTATTAGAGCCTTTAGCGCTATTTTTATTCTTTTTAGGCTTCCGGCAATCTTTGGACCAGTGCCCCTTGGTACCGCAATTATAGCATTCGCCCTTAAATTTAGTGCCTTGACCCTGTTTCTTAGAGCCTTCAGGTCCTGTCGAAGGCTGAAGAGCCCCCTTCTTTAGGGCCTCTCGGGGGGTAACCGCCTCTTAGCTTCTGAGAGCTTAGCTACTATAACCTGAAGATTGGTAATATTATTAGCGTCGAGTAGGGTAATCGTAGGCTCAAATCTAGGGTCCATGGCCCCAACAGCGCTAAATAATCGAGATTTCATCGCTGCTTCGGTAGGCTTTTCTTCAAGGCTAATAAGGGCTAAATCCTGCTGGAGGCTTCTAAGATCATTAATTATAGTACCCACTTTAGCCTGTGCCGGTAGAATATAACTATTAAAAGCATTAAGTTTAGAGCCTAATTGCTGGGATCCCATAGGTAAAAACGCTTCCTTAAGCTGATCCCATTGCTCTTTAGCTATAGAGCATAGCATTATAGTCTCTGTAGCCTCTGTACCACATAAGCCTAAAATAATCGATTGAATCCTATTATCGTTGATTATATCCTTATCTGTAGTACCTACGGGCTTCTGTACTAAGTCCCATAGGCCTTTACCCACTAAATAAACCTGAATCCGTAGGCTCTATAGCTTATAATTCGAGCTCATAAGCTTTGGAAGTGTAAGCTTTTCGTTGCTATATTCGTCCTCCATAGCTTTTAAAATAGGGTTGCTTTAGGGTACTTTAAGGGTGCCTTAAAAATAAAAATAATTTTCTTT